>JAEIIU010056522.1:8259-24639 GCA_018874675.1 Drosophila baimaii
TTTGAGCTATCGGGCTGAAACTTTGCATATAGTCTTCTATATACTCTCACTGCTATATATGTCGGAACGGTTCGGATCAGACGACTATATCCTATAGCTGCCATAGAAACGATATGAAAAATTGGCATATTTTCGTTTTTTTTTCGAGATATTCAAATAAAACTTTATTTGTGCCTTTATAATATAATTATAGCACCCTCCTAGAAATTTCATTGAAATTGATTGATTGATTTTACATTTATACATGTTATATTTTAAGAAAATCTTTTATAAGAAGTCACAAATTATCTGCCAGGCTACGCCCGAAGTTAGCTTTTCTTACTTGTTTTATGTGAAAATGGTGCATTTGTAAGCCTTAAGTAAAAGGAGTCATTTTCATACACAAAATCAAGAGGAAAAGGAGACTTAAGTTCGTATGCCGCTGAAATGGCTGAAAGGGTGCAAGGCCGTAAGGCTGAAGGGTCCAACTAAGAGCCAGAGGCAGAGCCAGGTTTCGAGTTCCACTGCTCCATTCATCATCGATTTTGGGGGGGGAAAGGAAAGCCAGCAGAGGCGGTCGGCCCTTCTCCTTCATATTTCTCGGCAGGCACAACAATTTGACAGGCATCAATCAATGGCTGCTGCCTGCCTGCTGGCTGAGTGGCCACTTGAATGGCATAAAAAGCGGAAATTAATGCACTTAAGGCATTCAAAATAGGCGGAATCAAGTGGCGGCTTAACCAGAGCAGCTTCAGCTTCCTGCTGCTGCCTCACTTTCTGGGTGATGATTAATTGGTGAGAAATTCCTCCTTCTTGGCCTTTATCCTTGCCTGGCCTAATGGCAGGCCATCATTGGGGAGCGGAAAAGCGGAAAAGCGCGCAAAAGATGATTACTTTAATGGGCTGCCATGAAGCAGGTGCCAAAAAATATATATAAATAAATAAAAGTCAACATTATCTAAGCATTATCTTTATTGGCCGCAAAGTGTGTGTCATTTCTGAAAGATGAATTTATTGATGGATGGATAGCTTATTTTAAATTTTTTTGATAGATCTTTCCTGCTATTTTGTAGCATTTTTTATGTTTTTATAAGCTGTTTTCCTTGTTCTTAATTTATTTGCTTGCCAAAAAGTCATTAGTGGCGCCATCTGTGGGCTGTGTCCTGGGTATTCACCACAAAACCCCTTAAAATAATGGGAAGTCCTTTTTTCAGAGCTGGGTTAGTGTCTGCACTGAGATAGTGGTGAGTTAGAGGCAATGGTTCAGTGTACGAGCTAAACTCACCAAAAAGGCTGTATTTAACATGTCAAATGTATGTAAATGCCATGTAGAAAAAAAGTTAAAGTAAAAAAACTTAGCAAAAAAATCTAAAAAATAACTTTCATATTGAAATAAAAACAAATTAAATACTTTTTAATTAAATTTATATTGTACAAAATGTATAGGGGATTTCTTTTAATAAAAAAAAAAACAAAAATGTATTTATTTAATAAAAGTTTAGCTATAAGTTTCTTAATAATTAAAATGTATTATAAACTTAAACTATACAAATAATTGTAACTTATTTAACGTGACTAACGCAATAAATATTAGTCTGTACTTGTAGCGTTAGGATAATAATAAATGACTTGAAAATTTTTAAAAAGCCTCTTTTAAAGTACAAGAATGAGACAGAAAAAATGTGTAATAAATGTATCCTTCAATATATTTGAATTAATTGAAAATATTTATTAATAAAAAATAACCAATATCCAATTTAAAAAAAAATTTAAACAAAAAGGGTCATGAAAATATCATCTAAAGTATTAACCTTACATTTACCTTACATTCTTGTACCTTAGCAAATTTTTACAACTTGAACTTTACTTAATTCCTTAAACATAATGTTTAATAATTCCCTAAAAACTTAATAAAAAACCTCAGAAAATACTTTATTTCTAAGTCTGAAATGTATAAACATATAAAGTTATATTTCTTACATTTTGAAATCCAAATTATTACTAAGTTACATTTTGCAACATTTATTTATTTATTATTTATTACAGATGATAGTAAAGCTTACAAAACTAATACTAACATTGACATTTTGCAACATACTTTTAGACATTCGCTTAAAAGACTTAAAATCCCCTTCGCTTTCTCTTACTCCCCCGCATAATTAAGACGTATTCGAAAGGGGTAAATACCCAGAAAAATCTACCCTAATCTCTAGTAAAAACCCCTTTAGTTAATGCTTAGTCATGTGAAAGTCATGTAATTAACACTTGAGATAACCAATAAAAGGCGGCTACCCCCGCCATTAAGATAGAACTATTATTTATTAGCTGTCGAAGACGCGGCAGACGAGGCAGACTGTTATTTTTCACATGATTTCCCGTGGATCCTAACCCGATTTCTCTTCCGTTCTTTCCGTTCTTGCAGCTAACGGAGTTGGAGCAGCGCGTCATCGAAGCGGAAGAGCGCGCCGAGGAAGCCGAAGATAAGGTAAGCCATTAAAGCCAGTCAACGCAAATATCCTTGTATCCTTATCGTGCGGCGCATGGGGTGCGGTGGCAAAAAATTAAAACAGGGGCTAGACTTTATCCTAGACAAAGGCCGCATCATTAGAAGGCAGTTTAAAAAGCGGTTAGCCCAGGGATTTCCATGACAATGCCACCCCCTCCTAAACAGGGGATGTTGGATGTTGCAGCAGCAGTGCAATATCCTGGAGGGTAGGGGAGATCCCCGAACAGCTGTGGCCCAAAATCTACACAACATTTACCGGACCGACAACCCCCACAAAAAAAAAAAAATTTTGTCACCAGCTCAAGCGAGTTACGCAATGAAAAATATATTATTTCATTTTATTATTCAATTTAATGAAATTATATTTAATTTAATTTTTATTTTGAATTTGAAAACTATGAAAAGAGTGCCTTAAAGTATGCAATTTAATATTTTGACTCCTTTTTTGATTGCAATATTTTGTAGCATACTTTTGCGCTCTTGTTTAGTGGATTTTGAACCTATTCTTGATTGGGAATATAAACCTTTTCAATTTAAATGAAATATAAGACACATTAAATGAAGTTTTTATTATTTTTTTAATTTTTTTTTTTTTTATTTTTTTTTTTTTTACGGCACGGCGATTGGCAAGATAAAGAGCGCTCAGAAATCGAAAAACAGCGCCAGGCCAGATACAACTGATGATAAAAATGATTTCCTTAAGATTTTCAATTATTTTACTTTATTAATCAGCAAATAAACGCTTTGATTTTAAGTCCTTAAATTATACAAATCAATTGTAAACAGAAACTTTTAATAAATAATTTTTTTGTGCGTGCACAAAACCCCCCCATGACAATGGTGGGGTATTGCGGCTGCTGGCCCACAGAGTGTGTGTGTGTGTGTGTGTGTGTTTGGTACGCAAAAACATAAATCGACTTCCGTAGCACCCATGCCCAAGCCCATTGCCCTTCGTCTCCCCGGAAATACACATTAATGCAGACCTGCGTTGGAGTTCGTGCGGTTGCAAGCGGAGCAGAGCTTTGCCAGCTTCTCTCACTCCAGCTAGCTGCCTTCGAGCATTAAACTACCCCCAGAAACAGGCAGGAAGGACTAAGGACGAAGGACACGGGCTCCCTTCCTTCTGCCTTCTGCCGATGCTTTCAATATCAAATGCGCATTGTTTGCATTAACAAGTCCCCGGAGGCTTTTGGCTTTGCCTAACGCAACACCCCAAAAAACAAGCGAAATGCAAATATTTGCAGCCCCCCCTCTACCCTGCCCAAGAACACGGCAAGAAAATGGGGGAATATCTAAGCTAAAATATATATAATTTATGGGAACAGATTACTGATGAAGAACAGATTGCATTTTATTAAATTAAACCGACTAGACTTTGATTTTGTGAAGAGCTTTATCCCTAAACTACATATAGAAACCTTGAAATAAGTCGAGGTGCAGTATCCAGGGAAGTGTGCTCTTCAATCTGCCTGCGTTTCTCCATGTGCAAACCCTACACACTCCCAAGTCCCAACTCCCAACTCCCCTTTGGTTAGATCATGGGCTTATCTCTCTCAGCTACCGTTGCCAGGCAATGTTTGCCTTGCTTCCTTGGCCAACTCTGCCTCCGCCGCTCCGGCTTCCTGGCCTCGCCAAACCCGTAGAGCCCAACTGAAGCCGGAACTGAAACCAAACGAAGCGGGCCCAACCACTGTGACAAATTGAATTCTTGTTACTTTGTTTGCGCCGAGATTAAATTCATGTACAAACACGTGGATGTTAACTAGCCAACCGGGGGCCCTGTGGACCGAAAAGAACAAGAGACACCCCCGAAATGTGTGTTTGAGCTGGCCAGCAACAACCCTTTTGAGCCCGGTTTGTTGTGTGGGGGGGGGGTCCAAGCCAGAACCGTTAACAGGCTCGTTACTTATGCTTCAATTAGTCGTCGCAGGGCTTTAAAATGGGGTTAGCTCATTAGAACTATTACCGAGGGTCTATATATTGTGTTGGTTATGAGTTCACGGTTTGGCAAATCTGTGAACATTAAGGAAGTCTGTTTGGGATGATTGATTATCCTTATGGTTTCCTTAAAGAGCAATGCAAGGGGACTTTCCTGTGAATGGGGAGACTTCTGTGATTGGTAATTCGATTGGGATTAGGATTAGGTACTTTGACTAAGAGTAAAATATCAATACAAGATTTAAAGATATTTTTTAGATATTTCAATCGATTTCTTGACATGTCCAAGGACTTTTCTCCGCTTCTTAATGGATACTCAATTGTTGTTAAAGATATGTATATAGAAAAGGAAGCTGGGAGTACAATAAATTATTACTCTTTGATGATAAATCCACCTGATAAAGTAGATAAATCAATAGGAAATGTATTGTAAAATAGAATATGAAATAATTCAATAAATTAGTAATTTTATTTCTCTTTTTTATTGTATATCTCTTTACTTTTCGCTTAAATGGAAATGATAGATTTCCCCCCCTAAAGAGTTAACCCTTTCTAGTCTATTTAAGAAATTGAATTTCCCACCCCTTGGGCCTTGGGCCAACATTTTGGCAACCCGTAACCAGTCAAGGTCAGAGTTGGGGCTGTGTGGGCTGTTGTGTACCCATAACCATATTCTATATTCCATATACACGTACGTAACCATCCCACTCCCACGCTCTCTCCTTGGCTGTCAGGACAAGCTGTCGCCCCAGGATGCCGGGCTGTTAACTGAATAAGGGGTTCAACCCCCCATATACCCATTTTCCCCAAACCAAATTGGCGCCCTATCGCATTAATTATGCATTAAAAGGAGAAAATATAAACATGAGAACACTTTAAAATGCCTCAACGCGGCCAATTAGGAAATTTTTCAAAGGGGTTGGGGGGTTGCAAAATGCCTGCAGAGCACATGGCGCACGATGGAGATAGTGTTGGAAAATGCCGCTGGGTGCAAAGCCAAGCAAAACAAACAACAAGAACAACAAGCGAGGGGTAATCACTGTCAAACTGTGGCTAAGCCAGTGGAGGCCAAACTGTAGGCCATAGGGGTTGCAGAGCTTGACAGCTGAGAGAACGCAACAGAGAGAGAGAAAGAGAGAGAGAGGGGGGAGAGAGAGCACCATGAAAAATGGAATTTTTTCTCCTTTGGCAACTTTTTTGTAGCCAGCTGTCGGAACAGAGAAAACAACCCCGAAAAAAACAACAACACGCATGAAAAAAACCCAAAAGCTGAATGGGCTAACGCGTTGGCGACAGAGAGAGCGAGGATAAAGAGAGAGAGAGCGCCAAAGGAGAGAAAGCCAGAACAGAATGCCAAAGAAAAAGGAAGAAGCAGCGTAACAAAAGGCAGAGCGTAAAAGTTGTGCAAAAGAAGACTTGTAGCTGCGCGAGTCTGTCCACGATTACGAATTTCTTTTATTTCCCATAATAATACATTCTCCATTATCCCAACTGTGTAAATAATAACCAAAAGTGTGGAACAGCAGTGGAAATTCCCATTTTGGTCAAGTGGAAAGCGGTGAAGTCATCGCCTGACAGCGGATATAACGGTAAAAGGCGCGCGCCTAATGTCCCACATATACACATGCACCTGCAAAAAGAGTGACTGCGAGTGAAAATCAAAAAAGAATAATAAATAGGGACGTAGAAAACCCTATCCCTAGGCTGAGAATCATTTGAAAATACGAATATTTTCATGATTTGTGTGTGATTTTTGCGTGGCGATGACAGGACAAATTGATAAACGTCGTCGATTATAGGACATTATATTATTGCATTGTACAACACCAACAAAGAGGGCGGCCATTCACACGGCACTCTCTCGCTATCATAGGCAGACGGGGGGAGGGGGAGAGCAAGCCACCCCAAATGCCAACAGAAAGCGAGCGGGAGAGTGAATACCAGCGCATTCCACCGGAGAGAGAGAGAAAGCGAGAGATGAAGAGAGCACATGTCAATGACAGCTGACTGGCGAAGAAGAAGAAGAAGAGGAGAGCTGGAAGAAGCAGCAGCAGCAGCAGCAAAGACGGCCAAAAAGGACAGACAAAATACAATACAAGAGAAGGACAGGAACTTAACTAAAGCTTAAAGAACAAACAAAAAACACAACGAAGTCGAGGCCAGGCAACTAAAACTAACAAAGTGAAATCCAAAAATCGTTTAAAAACCCAAAAAAAAAAAAACGAAACAAAACACACAAAACATATCAAAATATCAAAGCCAAAGCAGAAAGCCAGCAACAACAACGAAACGTCCATTTACAAAACAGCTAAAGCAACAACAACGACAGCAACCACAACAACGAGAAAAGGCAGTGCAAGAGGACAAGGAAGAAGGAACAAGAATAAGACACCAAAAAGGAACAGCCAATAAAGTTCAAACGGGAAAAGGAAGTACGGTTACATTGCAAGAAATCTAGAAATCAGCACCTAAAATGCCGCTACACAAAACGCAAAGTAGTTAGCCCATAAGAAATAGAGGAAGCGGAAGCAAAAGAAGAAGAAGGAGGAGCAGGAGTAGGAGTAGACAAGGAAACTCCTGAGGAAAATTCGTAGTCCGCAGGTGCTCCAAAATGCTGCAAGCTCAGCGTTTGGGGAAGCGTCGTCGCTGTTGCGTCTGCTTTCCTTACAAACAAAGAAAATACCAACAACAACGAATGCGGCAACAACAACAACAGCAGCAGCAGCAGCAGCAGCAATAGTAAAAGTAACAGTTAACGCTTGTGGGAGTAACAGTAAAAGTAACGGTCAATGTTAGCATCAAGAGAGTGAGAGTGAAGAGGAACAAAAGCAACGAACAGAGGAACTGAAGGAATCAAAAGTTCCCCCCTCCCCCCCCTTCATAACGAAAGTCGCCGAAGCAACGAAGCCAATTCTTATATGAATGGATAACTATAGGAAGAAGGTAAGCCTTGTCTTTGAAGACTTCATTAATAACATTACAAAAGTCAATTTAAAAATAACGGAATTCCAAGGAAACTAAGATATTTTTGGATAAAATCCCATAAACTAAGGGTGAAATCTGTTACAAATATCTCAATGGGATAATTTTTAACAAAAATGGTATAATAATAATTCCATAATTCCAGAAACAATAATAATTTGGGCAAGATTCCATTATCCTAGGGGTAAATTTTGTTACAAACATCTCTGTAGGATAATTTCCAACAAAAATAATATAATGATAATTCCATATTCTCAAAAACAGTGATATTTTTGGACAATATCCCATAGTCCAGGGGTACAATTTGTTACAAATAGGATATATCCTATAAACAATAATATAATAATAATTCCATAATCCTAGAAACAATAATAATTTGGACAAGATTGATAATGATAATTCCATATTCTCAAAAACAGTGATATTTTTGGACAAGATCCCATACTGCAAGGTTAAAATCTGTTACAAATATCTCAATGGAATAATTCCTAACAGCAATGATATATTAATAATTCCATAATTCCAGAAATAATAATAATTTTGACAAGATTCCATTAGTTTAGGGGTAAAATTTGTTACAAATATCTCAATAGGATAGTTCCCAACAAAAATAATATAATGATAATTCCATATTCCCAAAAACAGTGATATTTTTAGACAAGATCCCGTAATCCAAGGGTAAATTCTGTTACAAATATCTTATTAGGATACTTTCTAACATTATTATTATAATGATAATTTCATAATCACTTTAAAAAAATCAAGTTTACACAACTTCTATGCCATTTCGATGATAGATTCAGCAAGTACTCTACGTGGGCATCCCTGTCAAAGAGTAATAGTAATATTAAACCATATCTTTTCATAATCTCATGTTAAAAACATGGCATATTCTTACCAGAAGTGATCTACTTTAACAGGAAATATCAGTCCGTGGCTAAGATCCCGGGGGCTGGGATGGGAAACGAATATGCCCTCGCATAATTTATGAGATTTTAAACATAATTCAAATTCTTCGCTTCCGATTGGGTAAATCCCTTGCTACGCCCACCTGCGTTACCTGACAAATTTCGTATTAATTTTATATGAATTTGCTATAATTAGAGCGGAGCGCCCCCCTTTTTTTTCTCTTTGATGGCTGGGGGGGAGGGTGTGTTAATTTATGTGCATATATCATCGAATGACGCATGATTTCAAAATCGGTTAGAAATTTATGGCCAGAGTGCTCTCCCGTTCGATGGCGGCTGGAAATGCAATTAAGTATTTCGCATTTGAACTTTTAACCTTTTCCCCGCGGCGCAGTGAAGTGGAGTGCTGCCAATCGAGAAGTGGGTCAGCCTGTTGATTGAATTTTTTTTCCTTCCCTGGAAGTCACTTATCGCCCCGTCCGTCGTCATCTCTTTGATTGTTTGCATGATGAATAGTCCCCATTTCGATTCTTATTCCCCGGCAGAGTCAGAGTCCCAGTTGCAGTCCAGTTTCATTCCCATTCGAGTTCCCTTAGCCCCACGCCACCACACCGCCCCATTTCAATTAACGTGGGTGCTGCATCATCGCCCGGCACGGGCCCCGGCATCCGTGAGATGCATTCGCGTCCTATAGGATGAGGCAGCAGCAACAGTCGTTGATTGATTGCCCAGAGAAAGGCACGTGGATCAGCTCCAAAAGCTTCCAGCACTGACTGCCCATTTATCTCTTCGTAAACATTGATTAGATGCGCCACATCCACATCCAGATCCAGATCCACATTCACATCCAGATCCAGAACCAGAACCAGACCCCAAGAAAGACGGATGCAGTGCATTGTAAGTGGGCCAGGCCACATTGTTAATTGCATTCGCCAATAATGACAGACATCTAACCCAACTGAGCTTATACCCTGTTGCAATGGGTTAAGTCGAGAATGATTAGGGGATTAGTTAAGGGAAATAATGAAAAGATATGTTATAAGAAAGAGGAACATATTTTATATAAAATATTTATTTTATTTAAAACTATTCTCAAGGAATTATTCTATCCTAACTCAATATGGAAAGCTTTCCACATTAACTATATTATATCTAGTAAGATCCCGAGGTATAACCAGCGTCGTACCTCCATTTCTCCCCTTTGGAGAGTGCACTTCGATTATGGAAGTAGCTAAGCGTTGGCGGACCTCTGTCCCCACATCAGCTCCTCCTCCTCCTCCTCCTCCTGCTGCTGCTTCTCCTGCTCCACCTTCAATACCCTCCAGCAGTTGATGTGGCTGCGTTTTTGTTGCTATTTAGTTGTTGAACATTGTTTCTGGCTGAATTAATGATGCATGCATCCGTCATCGGAGTGCCAGCTAGCTAGCCTAGCCGCCATCGTCTTGGTCTCCAACGTCGTCGCCACTTTCGCTCGAGAGGCCTCCGCATGTCGCCCACACTCTCCATGTGTGTGTGTGTGTGCCCATGGCCAGACTCTGGGCTGTAGCCAGCGCTGCATGCCCCAGTCCCTGATCCAATGCCCCATCCACCTCGTACGCGGCTGATGCGCATTTGAAAAATGTAATGCGTTTTATGTGGTGCCCCGACTTTACTCTCCCTCTAGCATTATCCGTTTTTTTTTCTTCTCCAGTACCCATTAATCGCCGATTACATGGGGTATATGTATATTATACTTTTATTACCATCTATTATTTGCTTGACTTCTTAACCAGAATCCCTCTAATTTTATAATTATTGTTCTTAATTTTTTATCTAATGATAGATCATGTTGTAATACATGGATTGAGTAAGTTTCAGACATATTGGAGGATTATCTTAAGAGTTCAGGAAGTTGAAAGAGTAGCGAGGAAGTACAGTACCCCAGTGGTCGCATATTCCCCCGATGGCTTTGCCACTCTTTTTTTTTCTTTCCTGGTTTTAAGTGGTTTCTGCCGACTGCTGCTTTCTTTATTTTAGACTCATCAGCAAGTCGACGACATCATTTGGCGGACCGCGGCTTCTGCGGCTACTACTTCTGCTTCTTCTGCACGAGCCAAGACACGAGTCTCCTCGGGCCGCATAAATATTTATAAATAGTGCGAGGAGTCGCGACGCGACTCACGGCTGTGAATGATGCGATAGATATCCGCTAGATGTCTTTGTATCTTCAGAGTCTCCACATCCCACGGCTGCATTGGGTCATCCAACTCACAGGGCGGCGAGGGGGAGGAGAGTGTTATGAAATCTGGTGCTGGGTTTGGGTTTTTTGGTGGGTGAAAAACACTCTGCAATATTGCTTGCTTTTATTTAGTGTTTATTTATTTATTTATTTAAATTGTATAAACTTTGCGGTGAAGTTCGATATGCTCTGTAAAATGCTAAAGCAGATTTGCTTTGATTGAATCTTATCCATACATATTAGCTGTTGAGTCCTTTCTTCTGAGAAGAAAGCTGTTTGGTGGAGATTTATAGGAATGTAAAATATTTAGGATGTTCTGGTATCAGCTTGATGTTGTATGGTGGAGTTCCTTTGATTATTCTAGAAGGACTTCCTTTAAGAAGTCTTCAACATTATTCAAGATGTAGCTAGATATAGCCTCTGTCAGGGGATATCTGGCAGTTTGATTGGCCTTGTGATCAGCATTTTCGTTCCCCCTGATATGTAACTGGGGAAACAAATAAGAATTCTTTTATGGGAAGTGTTTGGTTATAGCGATGTGAGTGACTTGAGCTTGAATATAATGTAATCAGACACTGATTAAAGGAAAACCACTTTAGACAAACTAAAAAATAGTATAGAACCCAAAGCCAAATGTATAATTTTAAATAATTATATTAAAAACCTATTCCCAACAACATAAAACCGTCAAGATTACAAAGGAAGAACAGCAACTTTTGTATAAAATTGCAATTTATTTGCTGATTAGCATCATCTGGCGGCGATAGACATCTTGGGAGATACCCAAGTACCCCAAAACCCATTGATTTAGCCAACCGCCACTTTGAGAGGGAAAGTCTGAGTGTGGAAAGTGGTGTCTCCTTCTGTTCTGTTCTATTCTGGCCGCCATCCAGTCTGGAGGCTCCATCCCCGCTCCGCCGTCTGCGCCGCATTGTTTGGGGCTGTCTGGTGGGCCAATCTCCGCATCTGCGTATGCGTCGTTGTAGTCTCTGACGGATGACAGTGCCACACTGAGTCATCACTGGTTCTGGTTTTGGTCCTGTCCCTGGTGCTGGTGCTGGTCCTCCCTCGGTGGGTGCCTGCCACTCTCTCTCTGTTATTGCCGGCCTTTAATCAGGCAAATTGTTAACGCCAAACCGCAAACAATCAGCCAAAGGAGTCTCGAGCAACATGTTACATTTATTATGTGCGCCAAGAAAAAGAGTGGAGAGGATAACCAACAAAGGGAAAAGGAAAATGGGAAAACATATTTTTGGGCAATGGAAAAACTTGCGGAACCAAGAGAGAGATAAATTGCCTGGCGCCGCTGCTGCTTCAGTTGGAGCTTCCAGCTCCAGGCACACATAATCTGACAAGTAACGAGCACCTGCCCCCGCCATATCCTCCCTGCGGGAATGGGGCTCCGCCGGATGAGGAGATTTCCCCTTTGAGCTGGACGCCACATGACACGCACTTTCACCCAACTGACATCCGTCTCCAGCTGGAGCGCATTATTCTCTTCTATGGTTTTTTCTGCTATTTTTTTTTTTCGGAAAGTCATTGACACCGTGAGTCATCTAGGAGGGGGGGAGAGGGATACTATAGTAGTCACATATCCCAGGGCTCTTCCCTCCTTAATATATAGTAAATATAGTGACAGTGCTTCGTTTGCAGAATCAGGAATAAAGCCTTTCTATTTTTCTTGTATGCCTAAGCGTTAAAATAAATGAAATTAAATAAAATAAATAAAATAATAAATTATTGCATACTTTTAGACAGTTTTTTTAGTGTATCTTAATACTTGAATTAATAAACAATAAAATATTCATACAAAATCCAAAAAAAAAATGTAGAAACCTTTTTCCAATCTTCAAAAATTGTCAAAACATTTTTATTTTTAATCATATTTTCAGATTAAATTTTTTTATATAGTTTAATAATAAAAACTAGTAGGAAAATTCCGAATTGAAATTAATCTAATTTTTTCTTGGTAATATTATTATTATTAGCCTTTAAGGACTTAATAAATAATTTATTAAATATTATTATTAAATTAAATAATATTAAAAATTTTTAAAGGGGTTAGATTACTAAAATGTACAAAATTAAAAAGAAAAACCTATTATGCAGATTTAATAACCCAACAAAAACTAACAGAAAAACACATTGAGATTAATTTATTAATAAATTACTCTTAAAACCAATAATTATATATCACAGCTCCACAAATAAAAAATTCAAAATAAATAAAAGTTTTTGTGCAGACTAAGTGAGTGGACTATTTGTTTTAGGGTCGCTGAACACGAGTCTGATGTCGCCATCACGTCAAGTTTTTTCATAACCTCAAAAAAAAAACGATGAAAAAATCGAGGTTATGTAAAAACTTAAATATATTTAAGCAATTAAATATATATTATTTTCAATATTTCTATTATTTCTTGTGTGAAAAGTGTTGGTAATATCCATTAAAACAATTGCAGGTTATATAGCATTTATTGTTGTAAATACATTTGATTTAATTACTGCAGAATGCATAGAACACTTGAACCCCCATTCCTTGCCATTCCACTCCTCCCTCTCCCTCCCTAAAAAGGCAGTATTAATCTGGCCAGGCACGCGATATATGCTATATGGCTATATATGCTATACGGGACTTCGATGTGGGATGCTGAGGAGATGAATTGCTCCCGTTCGATGATGATGCCACCCCAAAAATAAAACGTAAACTCACGCATCGCTGGAACTTCCCTCAAACTCAACTCAACTCAGCTGCTGCTGCTGCTGTGGCTGCTGCTGCTGCTGCTGTCGCTGCTGAATTTCCCTCTGCCAGCAGAATTTCCCCGAGCGGCAGCAGAATTTCCCGCAGTCTTTTCCCCCGTTCACTTGGCTCGAGTTCAGTTTCGGTGGCGGCTTCACTTCCACAGTTCAGTTCAGTTCCTGCTGGCAACTCGAGTTGTTCGCTCCTCCATCGCGACGGTTGATAGACGGTTGAAGACTTCAACTTCAACTTCCATTGGAGTTTGAATTTCAATTTAAATTTGAATTTCGAATTACGAATTACGAATTCTTTATTTTGTTGAGTTTTTTGCTGTGCCAAAATACACGTTTTTGCATATCAAAACCGAAGTGTGTGTGTGTGTGAACCCTTGAGAAACCGAAATTGAAACCAACCCTTGGCTCGCGCGATCGCGAGAAACCAGTTTTACGCCGCCTTTTGCAATCCTTATTATTATTCCCACTAAATAGTTGGCGTGTGTTGTTGTGCGTGTTGTTGTTGTGCGTGTTTTGTGTATTTATTCGAGTGCTAAACCAACCCCGAACCCCGAACAACAACCGAACCCCGGAACTTCAGGAACCCCTAAGCCAGTGTCATGGCAATGAACCTTTGGCCGATCTTATAAGAATCTCTCTAGCTTGATAATTCCATTGAAAATGGCGAAAATCGCAAAATCCGAGGAAAGGGGCCAGCGCACAGGATGTCCACAATGTATGTATAACTGGGTTGTGCGAAAAAAATATTGAAATAAAACCAGATAGAGTCAGAAATGAGTCATAACTATTGCCGGTGGGGGGGGGGGGAAACTTCCAACTAGAATGAGAAACCAATGAAATAATAAAGACTCTCGTTACCCATTAGATATTGTTGTTGAAATTGGATTGAAAACTTGATCTATTCTTGATTGTTTATCTACTTGCTTTTGTGTGAGTGAGACATATAACCAAGTGGCTAGATATGAGAAATAAATAGCAAATATTTGTTTGAATATGACATACAAAGTAGCTATGACTAAGAAATAATTATATATTTATAATTATATTATATAATTATAATTATTAAACTTTAAAAGGAGCTAGCTAAGATACAATTTCAAGCCAAAATAATTTCAACTTGGCTTTACTGGCATGGTTTTTATAGCCTATAGCCTTACTTTTGAGATGGGTTTCCAATCAGACCTTGTCCTGGAAATATTTATATATTTAAATATTATTATTATTATTGTACTCTGTACTCAAAGGTTGCAAACTTTCGGTACAGACGGGAATCGGCCTTAGCAGCGGTGACTTTCGGCCGGATATATTTAAATATTTTATGTATATTTATAATATTTCTGTGTCTCAATAAGATTTTTATTTGCTAAGATCTTATTTTGTTAACAAAAAGTATAAATACTATGATTAAATATAAAAAATAAGCACATAGAGAATTAAACTTTGATTGAGATAATAAAAGAACTCAATTGCAAAACAAAAAAAATCAATTTGATAACTTTTTTTAATCATAAATCATACAGTAAATACTGGAAAAAAGTAAACAAATTCTCAAAAATTAAAAAAAAAATCATGAAATTTGATAAAAAAGAACAATATTTGAAAACTTTTTATAAGAGGGGTAACTCTAGATCTTCTATTACACGGACAGCATAAAAAAAGAGTGTGACGAAAGAATTTCTCAAAACAACTATACTAAAACCCTTAAGTTGGGAATTTCTATTGTCGAAAATTCTTAAAAAACCGCACAAAAATCCACAAATTGAGAATTTCTTTCGTCTCACTCAATTTTAAGTCTGTCTGTATACTAGAAGATCTAGATATTTAAGTGCTTTTGTAAGCCACTGACTTAGACTATGAGATTTCCATGGGTAAAGAATGAGAAAATGTTCTATTTGCTTTACAAATGCATCCTTAATTATGTAGATTTATGTGGGAATTATTATTATTATTATTATTATTTTTATTATTAATATTAATACTATAATTATTTTTATTATTATTATCATAATGACACTCCTGTTTGCTTCGAAGATCCGCGTCTCTGGGAAATCACTAATCTCCAGTTACGAATAATGAACTGAGAACACGCTTCGCTGGCGTACACAACAATACACTCGTCTCTTCATTGCGATAAATATCTGCCGGCAGTCCTTTGCCCTCGGAAAAGTCCTCCCCCTCTCCATACTTTTCCTTTGAGTTTTTCCTCCTACCTCCCTTGCCTGCTTCTATTACATTTTCCATCGCCAAATGTCTTTGACTGCTTTTTTACGTGTTGGGCCCCAGCTGTGAGCAGTCGTCGCGAATGCTTCATAAAAATCTAATATTTATGAGCCGCGGAGAAAAGTGAGGGAGATAGACACACACACACAGAGAGAGATAGAAAGAGAGAGAGAGAGAACGCGTGGGGAAAGCCGGGAAAATGTTTTTAATTGCTCGCTAGTTTTGCTCTTTCTGCCAAGATTCTGTTGTCTCTTCACGCTTAATTGGTTCGACGCTGTAGCCGGCAAAAGGTCACGTTAACGAGTTTTGATCGAAGACCATTGAGAGTTGTTCTAGCCCCCCTTCTTTGGCATGGCAATGGCAATGGCATGACCCCCCTTACTCCTAGCCAGCGACCCTGGACAGACAGGAACAGACAGCAACAGCGAGAGAGAGAAAGGGGAAAGGTTAGGGAGACAGTCTCGCCCCATTCCCCCCTTTGAACTTACACTTGAATGCACTTTTTGTCATTGGCCGTGCAAAAGTTTATTTTTCTCCCCCTTTAATTTCTCCTGTTCCTTGCAACAAAAGGCTTTTCCCTTTAATGTAAAAAGAATTAACTGGGTGTGGGAAAGGACATGGACACTCCCTAAATACCCTTGAGAGACATCGTTATATGGTCCATAAACATTGAGGTTTTTAACTTGAACCTTTAACCTCAAAGGTGTTTAAGGAATATCTCCCTTATTAGTGCAATTAATACCTACAAATATGATAAATAATCCTCATAAATATTTAAACCAATATCCCCGCTTACTAGAGGGTATCAAAAAACAAGTAAGAAAAGCTAACTTCGGGCGGAACCGAAGTTTATATACCCTTGCAGATAATTATAACAG
>JAEIIU010056523.1:0-73360 GCA_018874675.1 Drosophila baimaii
AATGACTCCTTCACTGCGTTGCAAACTTCTGACTAAAATTATAATACCCTGCAAGGGTATAAAAATTATCTTCTAGTCATACACAAATTTCAATGATTCTAGAATTCATATAAAATATTCATTTTGCTTTATTTTTACCAGTGTATAGGTAAAAACAATTACGAAAGTAAAACTACGCAGCATAACTAAGCTTGCCTTAAAGTTGCCCGAAGAAGAGGAGCCACAAAAAGGATAAGAGCGGACAGACCTCCCCTTTTAACTCTTCCTGAAAAAAAGAGTAAACATCATGGGCAACAACAACTGCAAGCCGGTGAGCGAATTCAGTTACTCTTCTTTTCCTTATCCCACGGACATGATAAATGCAGCCATGGGCGTAGCAAGGGGGTCTTGGAAAACTAAATCTAAATGTAAAATTAAGAAATTTAAATTAATCACTTCATTTGTCAATAGAAAGTCTCACATTCATATTTAAAAATAAATTGCCCCTAATCATCTGCTCCCCCTGGACAACTTTTACCTACGACCCTGGCCCTGACCAAAAGCACACACTAACAAGAACAAAGAGGGAAGAAAGACTTGGGCAATGCATGCGGGAAAAGAAACTGCGACAATGATGATTATGTTGAATGATGATGACGATGATCAAGCGACGATGTGATTGAAACAAAACATCTTATTATTACCTTCGACCGGTCGAAGGAACGACCCCGTACGACCTCGACGTGAAAACGGGCGAAAAAAAAACAAAAACAAAAACAAAAGCACAAAGAGTGCGCAAAATATTTCCCACGCTCAGAGGCCGGAGCCAGCCTTTTGTCGTCGTGTCCGTCTCCTTCGCATCATCATCATTATCATCATTATCATCATCGTTATTGTCTTCTCCTTGTCCGTCGTTCCATATAAGGCAACGTCCTTCCAACGCCCCCTTCATGCCCCCCCCATCCCTCCCTGCCCTTTTGGAGAGTTGTAAAGGCAAAAACAAAAAAGTGAGCAGTGTCGAAATTTCTGCGCCTCCTTCTCTCCCTCTTGTGCTTTCCCTGCCACGCCTCTCTCGCCATCGCCATCGCTTAAACCCCAACCTTAACTCCTTCTTTTGTCTTCGTGATTGATTTCACCCTGCTCACCCCCCCTTGCCACCGAGAGCCGAACATAATTTCTTAGCTTTCACAGCTCATTGAGCTTGAAAAGTCGCTCACACGGGGACTGGTTGACAATTGACAGGTATCAAGTGGTTAGGGCTCATAATTATAGTTTTCGGCGATGCGGAAAATGTGAGCCAAGACTGAGGTTTTTTTTTCTGAAACTTCTGACCCGGAGATGCACTACAAAAAATAAATGCAAGCACTTGAAATATTATTCAATAAGTTACACTTAGAAAAAGTATATTAAATGTGCATTTCAAACAAGTAAGAGAGTTTTGAGGTTTGAGGTTTTTTTTTTAAATATAGAACATACTTTAGAATTAATGGAATTTTGTAATAAATTGAATTATTGTACAGTTAATAAATTTAACAATCAGACTGCTTGTCAAGGACTTTAACTAATTAGTATTTAACATCCTTTAAGAACAAAAAACATAAGATCAGAACCCGAATTGTGCAACCAACCATCAACAATCAGGTAATCTATTTTTATATATAATTTGATTGTAATATTATTAAATCTCAATGCAAAGTGTAGCTAAAATTATAAATAACACAAGGTTTTACTTTCAATTTTTCGCTAAATAACCCTTTAGCTAAAATATCAATTTGGTGGAATTACTCGCATATTAAGTGTCTTAATAGTGTCATTATGGTAATTTCTTTGGGTGTAGCCTGGTCAAGTGTGCTGGTCTCGGGACCGACGCCAGGTTAATGGTTTGAGGTAACCGAAGTAACCGCAACACTGACATCCATCCTCGTCCCGTCTAATCAAAGATTTTTGTCCATTGAGCCCAGATTATTTTACATTTCATTAATGTGTGTCGAAAGGCGAAATACTTTCAATGAAAGCGGCTCCCAGGACCAGCTGCTTGAGTTCCCCCCTTATTATCATCATCATCAAGAGCATAATCATAATCATTTCGGGCGAAGTTCAAGTCCTGAAAGTCTGGAATCTGTGTTATTGATCAGTCCTGCGCAATTAACTCACAAACGTATGCCTTCGATTATTTTACAGAGTGGCTCGAATTCCACCTCCACCACTCACACACACACACAGTGATGGAAACAGGAGCAACACCAACAGGTTGACGGTCTGTTTCCTTTCGATTCCACCTCGTTTCAGTACACAGAAAATAAAGTTAGGAACCAAATAAATTAGTTACTTATTAAAAAAGATTTTGATACTGAGATAAAAAATTACACGAAACACCCTGTTTCGCATATATGTTTATATGGTAGCTATCAGATATAGTTGGCCGATTTTAATGAATATTTTAACAAAGTGCTCTTGCCGTTTAAAAAGAGCATGTATAATGTAAAATGTAAAATTCATATGTAAAATATATCAATCTAGATTGATCTTTCCTATGGCAGCTATATGATATATTGATCTGATTTCAATAAACCTCCTAAGGTGTGGCTATACTCATGATATTGGGGCACAAACAAAATTTCATTTGAATATATTGAAAAATAGCGAAGATATGCTCATTTCCCCCTATCGTTTCTATGGCAGCTATAGGATATAGTAGTCCGATTTAATCCGTTACGTCACATATACTGCTTGCAAGAGATATATGACTATCCTGAAAGTTTCAGCTCGATAGCTCAAAAACTAAGAGACTAGTTTGCATATAAGCCGACAGACAGACACACGGACATGGCTAGATCGACTCGGCTGGTGATGCTGATCAAATATATATACTTAATGGGGTCGGAGATGACTCCTTCACTGCATTGCAAACATCATAGCAAAGGGTATAAAAACCAACCTTGAAATTATGAAATTTAAGGTAAAAGAAAACGAATTATAATAATTTTTTTTTAATAAATAATATGTTCTAGAATTATATAAAAATATGTTATTTTTTATAAATTTCCTAAATAAACATAAACTGTAATTAAATAATATTTAAACTTTATTTTCCCTTTACACTTCCTCCTCGAACTGAGCACCACTTAACTTACGACTGGGGTTGCTCGAGCACATCGCCTTGCCCTGATTCTTTTTCCTCGGTGTAGGGTTGGTTTATCCACCACTGCGTCGGTGGTGTGGGCAGCCGCTGCTGCTGCTGCTGCATGGTGGTGACTTCCAACTCGAAGTTGTTCCTTCGGCCTGTGGACGCACTCAACCTGACCCGCTCCGTTCATTCGTTCACCACTCGCGCTTGAAAACGGACGTGTCATCGGGTCGAATCAGCTCGTAGCATCGCATCGAATCGGATCGGTTAAAGGTTCAGAAACTCGTCAATTGACACAAATTGAATGCAATTTGCCGAGAGTGCGAAATGTGTGTCTAACTGAAGTCCCAGACTAGCCGCTCCACCTCACTCTTCCGCGTGCTCAGCCCAGCTCAGCTTGGCAGTTGATCGGTTGAATCAGTGAAAGTAAACAAAGCCGCGCTAAGTCAGCCACTTCCGAGGAAGAACTCCCCCGCATCCAAGATGGCAGATGAGAGTCTGCATACCATGCCGCTGGAGCATAACATCGATTATCACATCGTGACGCTATTCGAGCGTTTGGAGGCGATGCGCAAGGACTCGCCCGGCGGCGGCCATGGGGTCAACAATCGCCTGTCCAGCACCCTGCAGGCGCCCAAGCGCAGCATGCAGGCCGAGATACGCACCCTGGAGTTCTGGAGGTGAGTATTTGGCATAGTTGCCAAAAAAAATTCAGTAATAATAATATAGGTAAAAAGTGAAAGAGTAATATTTATTTTAAAGTGTCAGAGGTGCTTAAAAATACTTTAAAATATTTCCAAATATAAATCCAAGGGCTCCCCTTTTTGTTTTGTTTTTAAAACTATATTTTTTTCTTCTGTGCATATCAACTCCACAGGCCTTTTGTTTTCCCTGCCATTATCTCCACTGGCTTTCAATTTCTTCAACTTTTAGGTGGCAATTGTTTGATGTCATTTGGGCTTTGTGTGCATGAACTCTAAGTAATTGAAATCCAAGTGCTCTATCCCCGCCAGACATCAGCAAGATAATCGCGCCAAAGCTAAACAACACATTGGCAAAGTTTCGAGCACTTTGTAGCCCATTCTCTCCGGGTTCCTGTGTGCTCAAAGAATTTCAAAATAATTAACATTTCATCACGAGCTGATGGAGTAATTAAATCTTAGCCAGGAGCAGGAGCACAGGGAACCCTGCCTGGAATACTTTTAAGACATGTCAAGCGCAAGAATTTCAACTCAACTACGCGGGACGAAAGCCCCATTCCCCCCGCTGAGTGACCATTAAAATAAAAGTGGGTTTAATGGAAGAGAAGAGGGGAAGCCAGACATATAGTATATATATAGTTCCAATTAAAGAGCACAGCGAAAAGGAGCGGCAGAACAGCTGAATTTATGATTTTATGGAAATTCTGGAAATTATGACTCCTCCTCGGTTTGTTTGATTTTTCGTTATTTTTCTTTTTATTATCGTGCCCCGGGACTCCGGTCGGTTTGGCGCTTAATGCAGATACATTGCATAAGTTGGAGTTGCGGCACGTCCAGCGGGAATCCGCTGGAATCAGCGGCATTGCAGCTGCTCATCAACCGCTGACATACCCCTTTTGCCCCCCTTCACAACGCCCCTGCTTAATTGTCACTGCAATGCAAAAGCCTCGGGGGCAACAAGAGCGCGCATTGTGTGTGTGGAGGTTTGATTTTAGCAATACAGTGTATAATCATTAAAGGGGATTTTAGAATTATTTGTATTTCTTTTTTATGGATTTTTGAATTATAGGAATTTTTATATTTTGACCAGAAAACTATTTAAGTTCTAAACTGTTCATAGAAGTTAGTTAAAAAGTAATATAAAACCAAAAGTTGTGGAGGAAAAATGTTATTCAAAGTTTAAATAGATAATGTTTGATTTAAACCATTATTATTATGTACCAAATGGCTCTTAATAATAAGCAAGATAATAAAAAATTTCATTCAAGTTACATATTTGAGGAAAAAGTTAGCAAATTTAAAATAAAAATGCCAATTTCTTTGCAAGAAAATATTTCCTGCCATATTTGATTAGAACTTCAATAGATTTCCAATAATAAATATTCATAAAAATAGCTTAAACTATTTTAGTGATGATTTCCACCTTAAAAAACATTTTAAAATATTATTTTTTACAATAACTACCAGCTTGTTTTTTTTAACCTAAAAAGTAAATAAGAAATAAAACAGTTCTCCCTACTCGGTACTCACTGTACGCACTCCAGTCACACACATGGAATGGCATGCAAACCGAACTCGAACACAGTTGCGGAATTATTCTAACCCCGGGCTATGGTCCGCCGCCTCCTCTCCTCCTCCTCTCCCGTTCCAGATCCATCATCAGCGAATGCCTGGCCTCGTTCCTGTACGTGTTCATCGTCTGCGGTGCCGCCGCAGGCGCCGGCGTGGGGGCCAGTGTCTCCTCCGTGCTGCTGGCCACGGCTTTGGCCTCTGGACTGGCGATGGCAACACTGACGCAGTGCTTCCTCCAGATCTCGGGTAAGCTAACTCAGCCAAAGAAGACAATAAACAACTGTGTGGGGACAACAACAACCACCGAGAAGAGAACAGAACACAGGGCGACAAGTGTTTGGGGGCCCTTGGACTTGCGTGGGAAACTGTCGTTGTTGTTTTTTTTTATTTTTTTTTTTTTGTCAGAGGAACCGCACACGAACCCCGTTTTTGTTTGTTATATTTTCGAAAAGGCAATGCACTCAGTGCGGTGCCACCAACTCCCACACCCCCGCCAAGTCTGACTACTCCTCCATTTCTGACTCCTTCTTGTCTTATCGCCCCAGGCGCACTAGTGGTGCCATCGACTGGCCCAAGCTCCGTATTTCTCCCGTTTTTTTCCCCCATATTCCCCAACATTTACTCTGGTATTTATATATTTGTTCATTTGCGTTGACATTCAAGGCAATTAAATGACTCCAGAGAAAGAGAGAGAAAAAAAGCACAAGACCAGAGTGTACGGGAGGACGAGGAGCAGGCCACCGGGAACATGTGTTCTTGATTTCAGCGAAACTCCCCCAGTTTCGTGGTTCGCGATTCCCTGGCTTTTTCACAGCCAATTGGTTGAGCATTAAGTTATGATGTTATCTTTTGCCTTCCGCAGAAGTGTCAAAGTGATATTTAACATTTCTCCCATGGGGGGAGCCAGCCTTGGTCGCCTATCCTAAGTAATTTTCCATATTTCTTTCATGAAGGCGCCCACATTAATCCCGCCGTGACCCTGGCCCTGTGCGTGGTGCGGAGTATCTCTCCAATTCGGGCTGCCATGTACATGACCGCCCAATGTGGCGGAGGAATCGCTGGAGCTGCTCTGCTTTACGGGTAAGTTCAGATAAGAGTTACAAGATATCCTTCTAGCCACATAAAATGTTATATTTAAGTTCCTTATTCAACCTTACTTAAATTTAAAAAGAATCCTTGATATTTGAAGAGAATCTAGGTATATTAGACCTCCCAAAACAACCCACATTAAGCTAGTACATTCATTACCTTTAGCAATTTCCTAATTCAACAAAATAATTGAGGCTTACAAGTATCCTTTGGGCAAAACTCGTTCTTCTCTCTCGAAATCCCAACTAATCAAACTCAATTGAACTGGAATTCATTTTTAATTTGTTGGTTTGCAACAATGTATGTAGGATAATTGTGTGTGTGTGTGTCCGAGTGCTGCTGTCCTGTGACCACAGCAATTTCTGCATTATCCCAAGGACACTCCACACACTGCATCCTGCTGCCTTCGGGCCTCCTCTGCGTGCGGATTTACCCGAAACGCAAACTCGAGAGTTTCAAATTAAATCCAACAGGCTGTTCCAGGGGTCAGGTCAGGACAGGGTCGTAAATCAAAGCGTAAAAAGATTGCTGCTAGACAGGATACCGAAATAGAGAGAAGACAGATGAAACGCACTCTCAACGCGATGACTGTACAACAAGGACTCTCGGCAGGAAGCGTGAAATGTGTGTGCGTTTGTGCAGAGATGAAGAAATGGGAAATTCTATAAAATGGTATATGCAGGTAATCCACACACACTAACACACACAGAACGCACACTCACCTGCGGATAGGTAGGACGCAGGTAGCCTGGCAGAGAAACATCTGCCCTTCACTCACTGCGTAGTGATTTCCCGCCTCGAAGAGGGGACTTGTCCTTTGTTGATGCCTAGATAAAAGGATGACACAGGATAGGATCTACACGCACACACACACACCAGTCAGCCAGTCGAAAATCTTGTGCCCGTCAGGGTTTTCCTTTGTAACCGACCAGGAACAGGATGAAGGACAGCAGAAACATTACTCCTCCTTACAGCTCCCTGGCTTGTATCTGCGCCTGCGCAGCATTTTTCAAATGTCGCTCCAGTTTTTTTGCTTTTTATTTTTTAACTCCTTTTCGTAGCCAATGCTTAATGCCACGTCCCGGGATTGTCTGCTCGACATCTGTTCCATCGACCCTTCGGTGGAGAGGAGTAGCCCCTGCTTTTTAAGTGCGTTGGCATCTTTACTTTCTACAGATCCCCGTGCGGGAGAAAGAGATCGGGAACGGGAACGGGGACGTAGGAAACATGTTTCAGCTGCTGTTGCCACTGCGATCAGGTTCTGCTTTTTTTTCTTCATTTTCGTACTCTGCTGATATGGATTTCTTAGGGTCCAACGAGTTCACATTCGGTTTTAGTCGAAACACATGTTTCCCTAAGAGAAATCCTAAAAAAAAACAACGAGAAAACGAGACTGAAGGCTCCTTTGCTGTACAGCTGGCTGTTGATTAATTGGTTTAGATTCCGATTATGTAGGTTATAGCTTAGGGATTGGAGGCTTCCGGGAATAGAATGTGGTTTTTTGAGGGATTTTAAAGTTAATTAAGTCTGTGATTTGGCTTAAAAAGCTTAAAGAAAATAAGGTTGGCCAATATATATGAGATTTTAAATTAAACACTTGGTTATATAGGGGGTTGCTATGAAAAAAAGGTAAAAGATACTTTCCCTATGATTTCTTTATGATTTTTTTTAAATTTCCCTGTTGTGATTAACATCCTAGGTAGGCATACACATGCTAAGTAACCATCGCGCCACCCACAAGGACCTGCCACTTCAGCTGTCCTTCCTGCTCCTCTCCCGCTGTCACATGTCACTTGGCACTTACCCTAATTGCGCCGCATATGCCACATGTGGCCAAGTGGCAGCGAATAACGTTGAACGCTGAACGGATAAGGCCCAGTCGCAGTCTCAACTTCATTATCTTTCATAAAACATGCTGGAAAAAGGGCAGGGGGGAAACGGACTTGAGTATCGATATCCGGCTCAGGGATATTTGAATAGTCTTTAAGCTGCTCCTCCTCGCATTTCAATGATTTCTTCCTCGTTTTCCCTTTTTTTTTGGGTTTTTTTTTTGGTTCGAAGAACGCGCGCCGAGCACGTTCCAAAAATGCGAGTAGCCTTTGAAAATGACGAAAGATAAAAATCAGGTAGAGGCCGTCAAAGACCAAGAACCGAAAGAAAACCAAAAAAAAAAAGCAGAGAGCGAAGCATAATTAACATTTCCAACGGACTGCCGGCCTTTGTCCCTGGTTCATCGGAGCTGCGCCTGCGCAGGATGCAGGATGCGGTGCGGAAACTTGAAATCAAACACGTGTCGCCGGAGTCACCGCTGCTCTGCTCTGGTTGGTCAGTTCGAGGAGCAGCTGGAAAAAGTAACGCAGAGGAGGAGGAGGAGAGCTGTGCACACACCTGCTGCCCAAAACAGAAATTACTGTTGCCGAGGATACACAAAGAAAGACCAAAAGACAGACAGACAGACAGACAGCAAAAACGAAAAAATGGAAACGCAAAACAGGATTTCGAAGCGAGCAACATTTAAATTTTAAACAGAAAAACTGAAACGAATTGAACTGGACAGCGGAAAGGAAGATCAGCAGGGTTGGCCACTGAGGGAACAATGTAGGAGTTGAGGCAGAGATTTAGGGTCTAAGTTGAGGAATATATTAAATACTTATAGTATAAAAAATTAATTTAACTGCAGATTCTGAGGCAAGAAAATGGTATTTATTCTTAGTCAATCGCTGATAAACTCTTCAAGACTTTTAAGATCAATTCCAGTGATATTTATAGAGATTTTTATATCGAATTCCTAGCATTGCTTTCTTTATGAAATAAGTCATAAAATTATTATTATTATTCCCTTTCAATCCCCTCCCTTTCTAAATACTCAATTCCTTTATGAAAATTCCTGTTAAAAAACATTTCAAAAATTGTTTTCCCTGCATTCCCTTTCGATTTTTATCTAGCATGGAAATGCACTTCCTGCGTGTGCAAGGATGGGGTTAGCGGGAATTGAAATCGTAATCAATTCGTGTCACATGGGCAATTCAATTACTGAATCCGTTCCCGTTTCCATTCCCTTTCCCTTTCCCTTTCCCCCTTTTATTAGTTGCTACTCCCCCCGATCGGCTTATCGCACTTTGGTTGGAAAATGGCATCCTGCCAGTGCTTCCGGTTGTCTACACTTGGCCCCTGCATCCGCAATCGCAAGCCGAAACAGAGCACAGGTGGTCCAGTTATACAGTTACATATGTCCTCGGCATTCATACGACACCTGGGAGATGGGGACAACGAAAAAAGAGTTCATAAAAATGGCAATGTGTATTTTTATTTAATGAAGTATTTATTGTTTGGCAAATAAATATTAAGTTAAATATATTAAAGTAATAAATATTTAACATTTTTTTCAAAGCAAGTCTGTGAACTGAAAAGAAAGTACAAAAATCATAAACTAAAACAAACTGGTTATTTGAAAACAATATTTGTGCTGCCTAAAAGCAGGCAATAAATTATTTTATATCGAATATTTATGAGTCCCCACTCTCTTTTTTCATAGAAAAACAAATTAAATCATAACTTATGATACTTTAACTATTTTTTCATAGAAATTCTCCCAAATAAACATTAGAAATGCCAAACCCCGAATTCATTTTCGCTTTAAATCAACTGCAAATTCGTCTGAAATACATTTAGTGATTCCCTGGCATAATCTGATTTGGGAGCCGCATCGGGATTGCGAGTCCCAATCCTCCAAACCTTGCCGCCAGCCAGAAAGCCAAACGCCAGCAAAACCATACCCCAAAAAAAAAACAAACCCAACTAAGCCAAAACCAAACCGAGCGTGTTGCACATGGCACATCGCAATCCGCAATCCCGCCATCAGGATTCGCGGTGGCTAGGAGAGCTCTCTGGAATGTGCGAGTGAATGTGCCAGTGTGTTCGTCCTCACACTTGGGGATAAGGATAACGACGATTCCTGTTCACAGTTCAAGTTTGCAGTTTGCCGGCACTTGTTTTCTTTTTTGGCATCTTTTATTTTTTATTCCGCAAACAATTTGCGCAGGAAGAGCTGCTGAAAGGCACCGCCCGCCCGCCCAACATTCAGCCATTTCCGGCTACTTAGTTGCTTCCTGCTCTCTGGCCCCCACAACTCATGAGGAGAGTGTTTTTGTTTGTTTATCTGTGTGGACAAGTGGTTTTGGTCACTGGCCACCTTCACTCCTGTGAAATTAGCACTTTATAGATTTATGAGCAAACAAGCATCACTCCCTGGCCAAGTTGCAAGGTCCTCCCGCCTCCCAGTTCCTCCGCAAACTGTTTTCCTAAGCGATCAAAATTTAATCAAGACTGAGAGAGCAAGTCGGTGGTGGTCACAGTGGAAACCATTATGGCGAGGCCTGCTTGGGAATCAGTCGGGGATTATAACCGCCTAATGCCCGCTAAGCCCAGCCCACAGGGATTCCCCCTTAGTTCCCCTTTACTAGCAACCGGAACTGGGAGCAATTTCCCTTTGGAAGGCGTTCTATTTGCTCAAGTACTTTTAAGTGCATTCCGAAAGCATTTATTTCCGGATTTTCGCAAAGGACGATGGAGGTGGATCCTTGGGGCTTGAGTGCCCAGGTAAAGGATTGCGGTTTTGGCTTTTGCAATATTTGCAATATTTTAGAATGCCTATCTAATGGTGCTTCTCCTGGCTATGACAACAATCCCAGAGAGTTCGAGCCGAGTAATATATGTGTAGGATGGCTTTTGAAAAACTTTTGCATCCTGCATCAGGATACGAATTATCCCCCATAAATCGCAAGGACTCAAACTCAGCGGAGGTACTCAACAACTTTGCCAACTTGGTAATTGAAACTTTGACAGTCTAAATGATGTTGAGGCAGTTCAAGTGTGAACAGGATTAATGGGTGGGTTGAAGGGCAGGAGAAGGGAGGGTTTCTGTCACAGCCTTAAATAATAAATAATATAGATTGTCATTGACTTTTGAGGGTTTGGCAAAACTTTTCTCTCAAATCAATCAGATTTCCCTTAAAGCGGAAAATCAAATAAATGAAAGGACTTCTATATTTTTACATTATATTATTTTCTCCTATACAAAGTATTTAATATATTCTTTTATTTCCCCCTCTTTACAGAGTCTCTGGTCCTGGCTATCAGGGAAACCTACAGGCTGCCATCTCACAAAGCGTTTCCCTAGCCGCCTGGGAGCGTTTCGGTGTGGAATTCATCCTCACGTTCCTTGTGGTGCTCTGCTACTTCGTCTCCACGGATCCCCTTAAGCGTTTCATGGGCAACTCGGCCGTTTCGATTGGAGCTGCCTACAGTGCCTGCTGCTTTGTGTCGGTGAGTTCATGAGAGAGAGAGAAGGAGCCTTGACTTGAGTCCCAGGAATGCCGGGTCTGGAGAACCCCATTGAAATCTGGAAACCAAAAATCCCGCGCCAAAACCGAAACTGAAACCGAAAACAAACAAACTGAAACTGAAACGCACCTGCCGCCGCCGACTCTGTCATTTTGATGGTGCAAAAATCGCAGCATGACAACGGACGATATAAACTGGGTTTTCAGGTAGAAGAGCAGGGCTGACAGAGGGTCGGGATAATTAATTTAGCACAGGGACTGGCCTGGACAGAGAGGTGCATTGTTGGCATAACGGACAGAGTTTTGTGGCGGCATTCAAAGAAGATGCGACCAAGATGATTATGACGATGACTCGGCCAAGTTCTGGAGGGGAAAGCGATTAAAGTTGGGTTTATATTGAATGCGGATTGAATTACAATGGCGGAGAGATTCGCAGAGAGCCTAGATTGTTAGGAGGCATTTAAGGGATGCCAAAGGGATAACAACTTGAAGTAAATGGATAGAATTCTATAAACATTATTTGTTGGATAGAAAAAAGTCAACATACATCTTTAGCTTGTGTTTCCTTTATAAACCCTCTTTAAGCTAGGCTTTCTTTTGTGTATGCTTACTTTTCAAACCCTTTAAATTGTTTCTTAACTTTAGTCAAAGGCTTCACAAAGTCTGGAAACTTATTTTAAAGGATTATGTATCACATGTGAGCACATCATAAAGATGCACAGTCTCTAGCTCACTTCTTGAAGCCCTTAAACTTTATTTTCCTAATAAATCTTCAACTAGATAATGAAGAAAACCCTTAAAATGTTGTCTAGCCTTTTTGTACTTTATTCTCTTAAATTTTTAACTTAAATTAAATAAAATACAAAGGCAGGAAAGTCTTTTTAGCAATTTATCCTCAACTAGACTTTGTTGCTTAAATTGTTACGCAACTTTTTCCCCCTAACTAGTTTTTGATGGACAGCCTGCCGTAAATTCCGGAC
Source organism: Drosophila baimaii (assembly GCA_018874675.1). Taxonomy (NCBI): domain Eukaryota; kingdom Metazoa; phylum Arthropoda; class Insecta; order Diptera; family Drosophilidae; genus Drosophila; species Drosophila baimaii. The sequence goes on from JAEIIU010056523.1 coordinate 12,791, forward strand.
TAAACCCCTCTCTGACTCTTGTGAAACCATTTAAATTCCTCTTTAATTTGTCAAACATCTAACCAAATCCTCCCTCTTCTCCCTCCCCTCCTCTCTCACAGATGCCCTACCTGAATCCAGCCCGATCCCTGGGTCCCTCGTTTGTGCTGAACAAATGGGACAACCACTGGGTGTACTGGTTCGGACCTCTGGTGGGCGGCATGGCCTCGGGCATCGTGTACGAATACGTGTTCAACTCGCGCCGCAACCAGCGTCATGGCAAGGGCAGCATCGACAATGACTCCAGCTCGATCCATTCGGAGGATGAGCTGAACTATGACATGGACCTGGAGAAGCCCAGCGGCAAGTACCAGCAGGCGCAGGGCACCTATCCGCGTGGCCAGAACGGTGCCAATGGCGGAGTTCAGCAGCAGGGCAATGGTCAGCATGTGGCTGGGAATATGGGACAGATGACCGGTGTGGTGGCTCCTCCCGGACAGGGTAACTACTGCCAGAATCTGTACACAGCTCCGCCGCTCTCCTCCAAGTACGAGCAGCAACAGGAGCCGCTGTATGGCGGAACCCGTTCCCTCTACTGCCGCTCGCCGACCCTGACCAGGAGCAACCTGAATCGCTCGCAGTCGGTTTATGCCAAGAGCAACACGGCCATCAACAGGGACATTGTACCACGACCAGGACCACTGGTGCCCGCCCAGAGTCTGTATCCCATGCGCACCCAGCAGCAGCAGCAGCAGCAGCAACAGCAGCAGCAACAACAACAGCAGCAGCAGCAGCAACAACAGGCCACCGCAGCCCAATCCTCGCATTTGCAGAACCAGAATGTTCAGAACCAGATGCAACAGCGCAGCGAGAGTATCTATGGGATGCGCGGCTCCATGCGTGGACAGCAACAGCCTCTCCAGCAGCAGCAGCAGCAGCAGCAGCTCCAACAGCAACAGGTGGGAGTGCAGCAGCAACAGCAGTTGCAGCAGCCTCCACCCCAACTTATGGCCGATCCTCTCCAGCAACAGCAACCGCAGGGCTTCCAGCCTGTGTACGGCACCCGGACGAATCCCACGCCCATGGATGGAAGCCACAAGTACGATCGACAGCAACTGTATGGCGTGACAGGACCCCGGAATCGCGGACAGTCGGCTCAGTCGGATGATAGCTCCTACGGCTCGTATCATGGATCGGCAGTCACGCCGCCAGCACGTCACCCCAGTGTGGAGCCATCCCCGCCGCCGCCACCCATGCTGATGTATGCCCCGCCTCCCCAGCCCAATGCCGCTCATCCGCAGCCCATTCGCACGCAGTCGGAGCGGAAGGTGAGCGCACCCGTGGTGGTGTCCCAGCCGGCTACCTGTGCTGTTACCTACACCACCTCGCAGGGACCAGCGATGGCAACCCAACAGCAGCAGCAACAGCAGCAGCAACAGCAGCAGCAACAGCAACAGCAGCAAATGATGATGCAACAGCAGCAGCAACATTATGGAATGCTGCCGCTTAGGCCCAACTGAAAGCGGCTGTCCTGGGGTCCAGTGACGACGCCACCACCGGCGGCGGCGATGCACGCCCTCACCATACACCCCGCTGGAACGATGACCCTGCACCGCTGCAGCCTAGCCAAGCAGAGCAGTTTGTTTTAGTCCCGTAGTCGTAGTCCTTAGAAGCCACCATCATTGGGCATTACGCATCCAAAGGAAATGTACGCAAGTCTCAGAGCCCTTAGTCTAGCCGAATCCTAGCTTAGATTAGATGTAGGATGTAAGATGCAGCATAGCCACATTGTATTAACCAGAGAGAGAGGGAAAGCTACGACGAGGAAGGAACTCGCACACCTAGCAGCAGCAGCAGACAACGATAGCACATGTAGTTAGTAAGTGACTAATCCTGAACTAGATCTAGACTGAAGGGGGTTAACCCACCTGCATTTACTTTCATGTTTTCCACACTCTTGATTTGATTTCATCTTCCAATTTGTTTTTATTTCTTTGGATTTTTGTTTAAACATTTAAAGGATATAATATACTTGTTTACCAACTAACTTGTTAGCTTTGTAAAAAAAAAATTAATTCGATTTTTGTTTCATTACACCGAAAAACAGACTGAACATTTCTTTTCTCCATCTTCCAATGACAATTTCTTGAAGATTTTTTTTGTGTTTTTAGCTTAGTTCAAAAAGCCAAAATTTGTCTTAACCATTTTAATTTGTATATAAACTCGAATATAGACTTAATGTTATGCATATCTAAGCTTATACTGTATATTTTAGGCACATAAGGCTCACATTCGATACCAACTTATATACACATATAATTATATATATACGTGTATTATAACTACTTTTAGTTAGTGATACATACGCTTCGTAATAGTTGGTAGAATAAGAGAATATATATATATATATGTATGTATATGGTGTATCCAAAATAAAGACATGTTCATTCACAACTCAAAGGATATTTTGGTATGGGTTAAGGGCGTTCTTCTGGAACTTTTAAGGTGACTTCTTAAGTACTAAGTTCAAGGCTTGGGAGTAATCTCAGTTAGGCGGATAGTGGAGATCTTAAGACCTTAAGTAACTTAATTAAATAAATTCGTGATCATCCAAGTTTGAGTAAATCCCTGCAGACATCTTTGGACTCTCTCTCTCTCTTCCCGTCTAGACGGAGTACATGAAGTTGAAGTAGCGCCGCACCTCGGCCACTGGAAAGTGGGGCACTTGCTCTCGCACCTTCTCAAAGTCAGTGCCATGCTTTCGGAATGCCCGGGAAAGTGTCACCAGATCCAAAGCCTTCCAGCGATGATAGGGACAACCCCGGGCCGTCTCGTTACGCACCAGACGTCGGCGGGCCGTGGTTAGATCGAAGCCTTGACTGCGTAGGATGAACAAAGCCTGCTCCTCCTCGATCTGGTATTTGTTAAAGGCAAAGTCCAGGTACTCGCTCACAGCCTTCTCGTCCTTGTCAGGTAGCTGCGGCGACCATAGAATAGAGGCTCGGTGTTGGAGCTGCATCAGTTCCTGCGGCTGGCGTTGATCCTGCGGCACATAATCCGGCAGGATGGCTGCCTGTTTCTGCCAGTAATCCGCGTCTCGGTTAGTGAACATCCTTTCGACTGCAAAACAAAAATAGAAATGAACGCGGATCTTGCCAAGAACGTCTTAGGGTTGAAAAGTCACATGTTTTAGTGCTGGAAAATGCAGGAATTCCGACAGCGTTGCCATGAGGTTTATACACTGAGCTAAATGAAATGTTTCTTTAAACATACTAAGAGGCAGGTAGAGGGAAAAAGGGAACTAACCTAACCTACCCTCAATAAAAACCATACAAAATGGTATAATAGAATTTGCTGCACTGTACCGCTGGATATGAAAAACAAATCGTTGAGGTTATGTGGAAGAATTTAGGTTAGAAATCGATTGGAACATTTTATCGATATCGGTTTTATTGTTGTTCCTTGGTAGAAATTGAGGTTATGTAGTTACAATTTATGAATTTGCTTTGAAATAGCAAAATTAATCCTAGTATTTAGGAAAATACCCCTTTATCTTTCATAAAAAATTATATTATTCTAGATATCCTCGCAGATTGTGGGCGAATCAACACTTTCCCAGGCTTCCTCGTCCTCGTCCTCGCTGCTGCAGTTGTCCTGACTCATCTGCACATGTCGCGAATAACGCTCCCAAAGGAGCAGACTCGGTGGTGGCAATGGTTCCTCAGCTCTCTCCATGTCGTAGGTCAGCCAGGGGGAATGTTTCTGAGCGTAGACCGAGGCGAGAAGTGTTGGCCATTCGGCCAGTGTGCCCACCTTGGCCAGCTTGATTTTAAGACTAAAGCCATGTTGCTTCTGCGACTCGAGTCGCACTTCGCACAGCAATGGCAGCACGCAGTGCCGTGGTGGGGAGCTGCTCGACGAGCTGTAGATCAATGTGGTGCCATTCAGAAAGAGATGATACTCCTTTACCTGCTGCTCAATGGACAGATAGATGTGGGAGCTGGTTTGATACCACTTCACTCTGGGACGGACTGCTCCTTTGTATATTGTGGAATACTGTAGGGACTGGGTCACGGGTCTGTCAGAAGGTTCTTTAGTAGCTAAGGCTTGAGGGGCATCCTCCAACTTTAAGTCCTTTCGGGTAGCTCCTTGAGGGGCATCTTCCTCTAACTTTAATTCCTTTCGAATAGCTGCTTGTGGGGCATCCTCCTCTAACTTTAGTTCCCGACGTGCAGCGGGTTTCTCGTCTCTCTCCAGAATACTTTGAAGGAACTGATGGGCAACCTTCTTCTTCGAGGGGCTTGTGGTATACAACTCATGAAGCAGAGCCTTATACAAAGCTGCTGAGCTAGTCGAAGCTTGGTCGTGTCCTGCTTCTGGACAACTGGGATCAATATTCTCCTTGGAGGTGTCCGCTTTAATGGTTCCTTCCTTACAAGGCAACTCCTTGGAGGTGTCAGCTTTAATGGTTCCTTCCTTACAAGGCAACTCCTTGGACTTGCCATCACCTCGAGCTAACTCTGGTTTGGTTTGGAAAGGTTTCTCCAATGGCTTAGGTTCAGTTTTTGGAGGAGAAGGATATGCCTTTGTCTTTAGCAGAGAGCTAGACTTTTTAGTGACCTCCTGGGTTTTTTCCTTGTTGCCCTCCAACTCCTCGTTGGCCTTTTTCTGCTCCTCCCGCATCTCTCGAAATTGTCGAACACCTTGATTGTCCACCTGACCGATGCCCCGATTATGCAGCTCCTGGCGCAACATTAGCTTATAGACACTAGTTCGCATGGCGGGACACTCCTCCACCAGGGTAACATCCTTGACATAAACCACATTTAGCATGGCAAAGTCCACGGTTATCTGCAGGTGCTGACGCTCGTTGATGCTGCCAAAGGATTGCTCCACCCATTGGGTGGTATCTGCTGACCACTTGTCCTCACCGGCAATCACTCCCGCTAGGCGAATATCCATGGCCAGCGGGGGAAGGGTCCTGAGCTTATCCTCCGGACACCGCAGCAAGTGATTGGGATGAACGTGCAGCAACTCGGTGCCGTAATCCATCATCTGGACGGTGACTGGCCCCCGAGGGACCATGTCCACAATAGCCACGCGCTTAAAGTGTCCCTTATGGTTAATGATGCACACATCGCCAAGGCAACATGGGCTGTGTACTTCGCGATTCGTTGCCATGTTCATTTCCACTGCCAAGGTCCACTTTTTAACCGGATAAGGTGTATCCAGCCAAACAGAGGACCCCTGGGTCTGGTACTCCAATGGCCACACGGCCATGTGAGCGGGGTCGTAGGCTTTGTACAGCTTGCAGCGGATGACGGTTCCTGGTTGCTGCAGGGGATTCCCAGGAGTGGGCTTATCGGCTGGCGTGAAATAATGTCTCTTGTGGCAGGGTACGAGGCACTCGCCACTTCTTAGGAGATACGGACAATAGGGAATGCTATCAGACGACGGCGACTGGCAGTTCATCCACGGATTCTCCTCCGTCCGGATGCCGTGGGCACTGAGGAACATGGTCAAACGTTTAAACTCCTCTGCGTTGGTCCTGTCCAGCAACAAATAACTGAGCAATGATGGCTTGTTCTCTTCCTTCTTAAAATAGTTTGGAATTTGATCAGCCATGACATGGAATCGAGAGACAAACTTTGACCAAGACTGGGGCAGGCTGAAGTGGATGAGCACCTGGATGTTTCGCACTTCCAACTGGAGTTCCTCGATATGGTCGCTGACCAGCAACAACTGGTGTGGTTGCTGAAAGGATATCAAAGAAAATATCACTTAATTTTAGCTCAATTTTCCCCAAGAGAAACCGCTCACCTGGCTTCGGGCTCTGGCAAGACCCACGCATTCGTGGCCAGCCCGGGTCAAGATACCATGAAGCTCCTTCAACTCCCTCTCATGGCCGCAACAGATGAGTGTACGTTTCTTGGAATCCTTCTGCTCCGCCAGGAACTTCAGCAGCAAGTCCTTCTTCTCCGCCTTTAGCGAGAACTTCAACGTGAGACCACCGTACATGGCGGCCTCGAGAAAATCACCAAAGAGAGCCAGTGGCTTTGGCATGTGCCTGAGGAGCTTCCCGAACACCTTCGCATGCCACTGCTGGGCCACCACGACCAATTGCATCGATGGCGAGGTAGTCATGCCCTCTAGCTTCTGCAGCACTTCAGCCAGCAGCTCCGGAGTCGTCTGCCGCAAGCGATCAAAGTCATCAAAGACAAAGTACTCCAGCCTTTTGGCATCAATCATGGGTATCTCGTGACCCAACAGAACGAGCAGATGGTCCGGTGTTGTGACCAGAATGCCACACGAATTGAGCAGCATCAGTTGGCAAGAGCGCATGGAATGGGCTTGCGTATTGACCACCTTGAGTAGCAGGGGATCGGAGTTGGTCATCAGTGAGTCACAATTGCCGGCCAGTGCGTTGGCACGACTTATCGAATCGACCAAGAGAATGGCCAGTGGACCCAGCTTCGGCCCGCGACTGACCACTGCCAAGCTGCTCTGCAGGGAACGCCACACCGAGGAGCACAGGGCTGGCAGATAGCTCCAAGATCTACCCAAGCCGCAGCTATTGATCAGCGCCAAAGATCCGCCGTTCAGGAGATGTGGCCAGGCGTACTTCTGTGTTGGCAGCATTGAATTTATGTTCAGGTCACTCATATTTCTACGGATCTCCGTGGCGAAGAGCAGTTCGTCAAGGCTGCTAGCTGGATTCACTGGTTGCACGCTATGAGCCAGCACTGCACTGTTCTTGGTCATGTTCTTGGGCTTTGATTCCAAAGCAGAGGCTTTGTTGACAGCGAATACAGCTCTATTTTGAAGATCTTCTGCCGTAATATGAGGGATATGGTTTTTTGAGGCAAGGATCCGATTGCAGATAGGAAGTAGCTTGTCCACACTATATATATTGGGATTTATTGAGGGACTAGGAACAGATGATGAGCCTTCTTTGGCAGATGGAAGGGAGATAGCTGCAACTGCCTTGGATTTTTCTGTTACATTCTGGGAAGCAGAGGTGGTTTTCCAAGGTCCCGACTTGGGTAATTCCAAGGACTCATATAATGACAGAGATCCAGTACTATCTTTACCTGATTCCATAGGCAAGAACTCGTCTAAAGAAGCAATTGAAGAGCTATCATCCGTATATTTGATTACGGAATGGAAGCTTTCCTCACTGCTAGCGGAGGGAGACGGCGATCGACTGGGTAACTTTAAATTCTCCTTCCAAAATTCAACACCAAGTGGTGAGTCCTTGTCTGTCTCTGGGGAGCTGCTGTCATCATTGATCTTTACATTGCTTGGATTATTTGGAATCGAAGACACAGTTAGGGCGGTTTGCACGGAACTCTCCTTGGAGGCGCATGAACCTGCCTTGCTACGCATATACCGGCCCGTGTACGGTACCCGGATGTCTGGACGAAGTTCTAGGCTTTCGTCCAGCACTTCAACCCGCTCCGATGGTCGAGACAATTTGCGTTTGCTAGCATCAGACCAGGTCTCCGATTTGCCCAAAACCTTGGCTATGTCAAAGGATATATTATTGTAAATGGGTTTCTGCTGGCTCACCAGTTGAACGAGCACATCGTTTAAAGCCTCCTGCATGTGGGTAGGATAAGGAGAAGATGGATCGCAGGACGACGCCACCAGTTTGAATATTTCTTTGACACGTGGACGTGCTTCGATCATGGGGTCATTGATCTCGGCCAGCTCAAAGCAGAAAGCCTCAGAAGAGCTCGTTGGTGGCAAGTCCTTTATGGAGGGTTGAGGGCAGGCTTGTTTGCGGCCCAGCAAAAATTTAGCTCCATCCTGTAAAGCCGCATTCTCGCCGGCTAACCTAAACATGAGCTTGCCAAAATGACGGTTCTCTTGGCCCACGTAGACGTCTTTAAATTGTAGCTGAACAGCATCCTCCATCAACTTGTCGAAGATGCGGAGGGCAGACTGGGACCAGTTGCCATTCCTGGGACAAATATAGGCCATGCCGCCATCCAGGATTTGCCAGAAGCTACGGGTCAAAGAATCCTCCAAGGGCCACATATCTGGCAAAGAGCAGCTGAGAGTGAAGCCGTAATCGAGGATCCACACCACATACTCCTCATCCTCTCGCTTTTTCACCACACCTCGCAGTAGCTTGTGTGGACTCACCGGCTTATATAGCACAATGACGCTCTGGTCTATCTGATAGATACTTTCATGCTTTACCTTGGTGCAGTATTTCGGCAATTCATGTTCCATCATACGAACCAGGAAGGCGGAAACCTTCACATCCTTGCATTTCACATAGCTGAATTCCTGAGGAGTCCGAAACTGGGTTATCATGATGGTCAGGTCTTCATTTTCAGGTGGATTTTTTGGGTTTTCTTCCGCTAATTTGGTGTGGAAATAAATATAGTTAAAAACAAAATTACAAAAAAAAAAACAACAAAAACAAAAACAAAATACAGTTTAAATTTATTTACGGTCCCAGTTTGAAACCAAGGTTTGAGACTCCACTAACCAGCTGAGGTAAGTGCGAGCGAGATGGAGAAAGAAGGTTGAAACATAGTTGTCTAATAACTTCCATGTTTATAATCCGATTCTAGTTATAAGGACAGACGGACATTTCTAAATCGATGCGCCTGAAGATGCTAATCAGCCATATACCTGTTAATATGCTATTGATACCAGGTATAAATATTATTAACATTAGAAATTAGAATTAATTAGAAACCGAATTCAGAAAATAAACATTTCTTTATTAAAACTTCACCAGAATCTAAGGCACTTTAAGGAGTAACCTCTACCTATAAACTATATAATGTTTAGAAATGTCTAAAATAATAGTTAAATTCCTCGCTTATATTTGGCAACGGATCCAAGCTAGGAATTTTCTGCTATTTATATATGTATGTATAACTTAAAGTTCGTTTATATTTTCCGCGTGCAGTCATGTGTAAATCGCTGCGATTTCTACGCGTCAGAAACTTTGCCCAAAGGCGAGCCAAAAATTGTGAAGCCCAGCAGCAGCCACAGGATTAAATCTGTGGATGCGGATTGTGATTTAGTGGGGAGTAAATTAGGTAATTTAAGTTGCGGAAAGCGAAAGCATGTGCGGCGGCACACTTTGCCGTTTGCCACTGCAGTCAGCTTCTAAATGGCAAAACAAAGCAACGGGCTAAGCCGCAACTAAGGAGGTCCTTGTGCCTATTTGCTGTTTGTTTGCGCTGCACTAGATCTGCTGCAGTGCCTCCTGCCGCCTGCTCGTGCTCCTGCCGCTCCTGCTGCAGCGCCACATCCTTGGGGAGTGGCAAGTGGTGGTGCTCAACAATCGGCAGTCGGGCGTGCGCCAAGTTGTTGTTTTATCAACACTTTAAAAGCCGGAGCCTCTCCTTGCCAAAGCCAACTAGTTAATATAAATGCAGCATTATTCGAGTTCATTTAACATGTGCAGCGGTTCCGACAACCAAATTGAATTATTCGGATTACCATCTGAATCAACCCCAAAAATCAGCCTTGAATTAAGTGATTATATCGTAAAAAAAATCGCTTAATAATGCTGCCATTGTTGAGCCTGGCAGGGACTATGTAAATCGGATCGGGGATTGTGGCCATCGATCAAAAAAGTTATTCAAACGCAGCAGCTAAAGCTAATTGCTTAATTATGGATAACAAATATTTTTGAGAAGATATGAAATTACCTGAATTAGAACGGCTTTCTTGAAACATTTCAAAGGAGATTCAATGATATTTAAATAGTAGAGGTTATTCTCTTGCAGCTTTTCCAGTTACTTGTAAAATAACGCAAATTAGAGACCTGTAAAAATAAGTGAAAAGAAATAGTAATAAGTCAACTTAGCTTAAAATCAGTCTAAGCTATGGTAACTTATGTATGTATGTATGTATATATCTTTGCAACTTGGCAACTATAAATTCTATAAAAAAAATAATCAATAATAACCCCAACTATTATTCCCTTGAAGGATACTATATATTGCAAAACCCCAAGATATTTGCTGTCAAAGTGACAGTTTATACATATGTACATATGTATATGCATTCATACATACACGCATACAAGGCAAATAATTTTCAAACTGTCACTTTGACATCAAATACATTTATATGTATGTATGAACATATGTACATATGTATCTTGGATTATACATGTCATGCAAAAATCATATTACTTGTCGTATACATGACTTTGGTGGAACAAAACAAGTACGCATTTTTCAAGTTTTGTCTTATTTTTAAGTAAACTGAGAGGAAAAGTAGTTATTTTGTTTTGTACTTTTGTTAAGATTAGTGAAACATATAACATGTCATTATTACTTTTTTATTTATTGTTTAATAAACGAGTATTTAGCAAGTAAAATTAGAAACGTCTGCTGTGTCATGACTTAAGTGGCACACTGTATATCTGTACATGCAATATGTACATACAAATTTGTGTGAAGTTCTAATTGTAATACTTAATTTACTTACAATTGCAAATGGATTATACCAAATATGTACAAAATAATTAATAATATTCCTATTATTATTCCGCACGTTCGAATACTTTTTTTAATGTCTTCGAACGGCTGTTTAAGACGACGATAACCGAACGATGTCCACCAATAGGAAAAGAATTTTCAAAAATCGGACACACATAGACGCTTATTATATGCACATACACACATACACACACATACATACATATACATATGAAATTACTTGTCAACAGAGAGCGTTTTTTTTTTCTTTTTCTCCTTTTTTAAGCGTCAGCGCATTTTATGCATATAAACAAACGCAGTTTTAAGACTTTTGCGTCCGTAATTGGGAGAATATGAAATGAAATTATACACCGATTAGTTTAATAGTTCTTTTGCTAGCAACTGGTACACGTCTCAAACAGCACTTCCAACTTTTCTTGCAGTTTTGTGCTTCTTGACCAGTCTCCCGCCTTCAATAATTCTTTCGTCCGTAATTGGGAGAACACCAATGATATTATGCACCGATTAGTTTAATAGTTCTTTGGCGGACAATTGGAAACTTTACCACCGGCACTATGAACTTTCCTTGCAGTTTTTTACTTCTTGATCCGTCTCCCGCCTTGAATACAATTAATCGAACTGCGAAGATTAGAGATGATAATTTCCCAAGGCCTTATCGACTAAATCGATATTTAAATCAAACTCGTTCACCTCAAAAGTTTTTATTTATTCCTAAGAAAATTATATTTATTTTTATTCACATTTTCGGATATTGGTGTTCCTGATTATATCGCCCATAGTATTTGCCCAATTGGCATCGACCCAAATTAGCTGTACATATTTTCATTTGTAATTGATGGGGCAATCCTGGGCCGATAAATCCTTTTTCCCTATTCCGCACCGTGCTAATTGCAAAACAAAATGCCAACCGTTTATTTAACCCAAAAGTACGGTTTCTTTTCCTGCAAAAAAGTAATGCTACTTTTCACCCCTTTAACGGCCACAAATTTTCCCTTTTCCGCCTTTGTTTGTCCGGGCACCGGGTCGCTCATAAAAGTTTGCCCAAAGCAGGGTTGTCGCTAGCCCCCCTTCCCCAACCCGCTCAGCATTTGTTTTTTATTCCCTTTTTATTTGATTGTTTCATATTTATGAGGATTATATGGTTGAGTGTTGAATATCAGGGCACAACAGGAGATGGGTGGGGGGTGGACGTGTGGTAATTTATTTTGCGGCTAAGAGCGTTACATTATTTTACTTGACTTGCGGTAAAGTGGAGAAAGTGTTCTTGATCTCATCTTTTTAAGTCGAGTCCATAATTATGGGTAGACTTTCGACTTTCTGATCTTTCTCATAATATATGTATGTATGTACATGTAATATAATATATAATATATACATATATTTATATATAATAATTTCATTTGTCTGTAAAGTAAGCAGTACGATAAAACCACAACTACTTAAATGGTTTTTATAAAAGAGGCATAATAGACTTTTTAAGAAGTAAAAATTCAAAATAAACAATAATTGCGCCAAAATATGTAGATTGTAAAAAATAGAGTGGCCGACCTTTTTCCGCTCATAATACCGAAAAAATGAAAATTCCCTTGTTCTTGGCGTTGCCAGACGGTGAGAGGGAAATTTGTCTTCCGTGATTTGTTGGCGAATATCTATTCAAATCGTTGAGCCATTTTTGCATTCCTGTCGGAAAACACCTCTACAAAGCTCCATAAAAGCGGAGAAGCTCTTATGCACCAGCATTATAAACTTTCATTCTAGTTGGCAGGCCCAGACAATGCCTTCCTTTTCCAACACTGTCCGATAGTCAGCATAAATCGCGCCAAACAGGCGTAGTTTTCTAGAAAATTGCAATTTGTATCTTATCAGCAAAGGATTATGTTTTTGAACACATCTCATTTTTATTTTGAGGCTCCAGTCGACCGGCATCGATGTTGGAATAAGTATCGATATATCGTCATTTTAAAATTTAACGATAGTAGCGTAATAATACCGATGTTTTTGCAACTCTAGCCGATAGTTAGCCAAAATGGCGCCTGTCTGCAATCGTTTATCGGTGTAAGCAGCGCATCACAACTCGAAGCGAAAAAAAAGGAAAATACGGGCGAACTGGACGAGATTGATTGAAATTAAGCCACAGCCAACGCCGAGATTCGCGCTGCTACCCAGTAACCAATTAGCTCGTGTGCTCCGTCCGCCCAAGCCAGCAAGATAACCAAGTTCAACATACGCCTGGACAACATAATGTCGAAGAACAAAAAACTGTCGCTGTCGGGCGGCGACACGGCAGAGAAATTTATTTACAAACTCAAGGATCTGATATGGTAAGCCGTGTGCCGTCTGGCCGGGGGACTGGCCAGGACTATGTGGCCAGCCCGGTTCCCTGGCTCCGCCGTGATTTTCCTGGTTTTTCTGTGCTCGTATTAAGAGCCAACAGGAATCACATAACCTCAATCGCGCGCGGTTGGCGCTCCAAACGAGAAAAAAAGAAAAGAAGTGAAGTGTGCGTAGAAAAAGCAATTAGCACTCGTTCGACCGCCACGCAGGGCTTTCCCGATGTGGTGCCATTTGCTCCGGTCTCCGGAGTTTCATGTGTTATTCCGGTGACCCGACCCATCTTGCCCCGCGGCGACGTCGACGGCTCTGCGTTGGCGCTTTTTTCGCGCGCGCGCTCATTTTTTTTTTTTTGCGCTGCCAGGAGTATTTTAGCCCAATATGAAAATTTTCTAATTGTGTTTCCATTTGCTTGCAGGGCCAAGATGAAGGGCTTCACCCCGTGGCCGGGCATGGTAAGTGATCGGAATGTTTATGCAGCGTCGCTGCCGCTGCCTCTGCCGCCGTCGCTGTCGCTGCCATGTTGTGTTTGTTTTCGACTGTACTTTTCGACTGCAGCAGCGGTGCTGCTCGCTCGCTGCCGGCGTCTCTGCCGCCGCGCTGTCGCTGTTGCTGGCGGCTACGCACTTGCACACGCTTCATACTTCCGCGGCCCGGAATCGGACTCTTTTTGGAGCTGCTATCGGGCCAGCCAGCCAGCCAGCGAGCGAGCGGGCGTTAGCTTTCGTTCGTGTACAGCCACAGATGCCAACATGTGCGCGGTGGTGGTGGAGAAGGAGGAGGAGGAGGTGGAGATGGGGCAGCGACGCTCGTCGGCGGGCCAAGTGCTCAGAGATATATATTCAGCTATTCGTTGCCAAGGAAATCTAAAAAAGGATGCGTCCCTCAAGCCTTTTCAGTGTCTTTTTGTGTTTCCTAATTTGCATTCCTTTTTGCTGTAAAAATAATTGAAAAAATGGAAAAACAAAGGTGTATAAATATAAATTAATGAGAATATCGGTTTTATATTTATTTTTCAGCAGTGTTTTCTTATAAAAGTGTTAAATTTATCAGTGTATTTTATAAATAACGCCTCTTTTACGACTTTGTTTTGTATTATTCTTTATTTTTGCAAAGAAAAGCATGTAAAACATAATATAGAAAATAGAAAAAAGTCTAAATAATGTTTAATGAGGTGAAAATAAATAAAATAAGCTATATTTCTTACTAAAACACAAAAATAAAGGCATAATAATGAAGTGAAAATGTATAATATAAGCTATATTCCTTTCTAAATCACAAAATAAATGCATAATAATATGTGCTATATTTTTATTTTTCATAAAATGTCATATTTGAAAGCTTATAAAACGAGAATTACTAATTATTTAATAATTTCAAGGCTTAAAGGCCTCGTTTATTTGAAGAAATAATTTTTTAAGTAAATTAGAACCATCTCCTTGGCTAGCGAAAAGTAGAATCTATTAAAATTCCACTGCAATATGATTTTTGAATTAATAACAAATACTTCTCACAGATTGTGGATCCGCCATTGGATATGCTCAGTCAGCAGCGACGTGCGAATTGTAAATGCGTCTTCTTTTTCGGCTCGCGGAACTTGTAAGTAAACAATAACAAATGGGAAAGGAACAGAAAATGAATTCTTGGATCCCTTTTGCAGTGCCTGGATTGAGGAGAACAACATCAAGCCCTTCGAGGGTCCCTGGAAGGATGAACTGGCCAAGGTTAGCAAGCCCGCTGCATTCCGGCACGCCATGACGGACATTGAGAAGTACATTGACGACCCCACCGAAGTGGACGAGCAGGTGAATGCCAGCTGCGGCGGTCCAAATCACGCCACCGAGGCGGACTTTGACAAGATCAGGGATGGCCTGGACAGCGAGGAGAATGCGGCAGACGAGACAGTCGCGGATGCCAACAATGGCGTGGTGGCCCATGTGGTCGGCAGTCCGGAGGCCGAGGGCTTGGATAGGGAAAATAATGCAGACTCTGGATTAACACCCGAAGATGCCGACGCCGCCGCCGCCGCAGCCGCAGCTGCTGTGACGACAACACCGGCGACCACAACAAAGTCTGGTGGCAAGCGGACGCCCAAGGCCAAGTCCGTGACAGCCGGCGGCGCGGTCAAGTCGGCCAAGGCGTCTTCCACAAAATCAGCACAGAAACGCCGCATCTCTGCGCAACAGACGCCCACCGGGGCATCGAGCAGTAAGCGTGGCAGGCGAGCGGCTTCCGGAGAGGCAGCCGCCGACCAGGCCGGCTCTAGCTCCTCGCCCAGGCGTCGCATCGAGACTGACGCACTGATGGCCTCACTGGCGGCCAAGCGGGCACCGAATGCAATTGCACTGCTGGATCGTCCAGTGGTCACGCGGCCCGAGACGCAGGCCATTGACATGAACTCGCGCTCCAATACGCTGGCCGATCGCGAAATCGTTCCATCGGATCAAACCTTTGGCTTCCTAGGCCTGGGCATGATGGGCTCGACCATAGTTAAGGACTTGATATACACGGGGCACAAGGTTGTGGTCTGGAACCGCACCATTGACAAGGTAAGTGGTTGATTTGATTAGAGAAGGCAATATTGCAAGACTTTAAATGGTTTTCTTTAGTGTCAGCCCTTCGTGGAGGCCGGTGCCGAGGTTAAGGACACTCCCATGGATGTGGTGGAGGCGGCTGATGTTATATTCTGCTGCGTTTCGGATCCCAAAGGCGCCAAGGATGTAAGTTGAAAGGTTTTTAATAGTGATGGGGAAAAAATGTTATTAATTGATTAATGAATTATATGATTATTTAAATCCATGCGATTATTAATTGCAATTAATCGGTAAAAAGTTAAAATAATCGATTAATCATATGATTACATTTTGATTATTATTTTTTATTATTATTATTATACATTATTTATTTAGAATACAGTTTAAAAATAGTAATTTCCTTAATTTGCCTAATAATCGATTAGTGATTCAATTGTTCGCAACCCATAAATCGATGCAATTGAATCGTTAAATGAAACAAAATGATCGATTATTGCATATCATGTTATTAATCGTGCCATCACTAGTTCTTAATGAGTTTTTTTTTTATAAGAAAGAGCCAAGCAAGTCCTTTTATTTGTATTTCAAGCTAGAAACTAAATACTTTTAATGCTAGAAATTGACTTCTCTCTCTCTGGACGCCTTCCTCTGTTTGTATAGTTAACAAGAAGCAATTGAATACATTTAAATTAAATTAGAATACAAAGGAATACGACTATTTGCTGCTGTTACCATGCCAGCTTTTATATGCAACTCTTCTAACTCATGCACTATATATTTTTTTTTTATTCAATGTTCAGCTCGTTTTTGGCAACTGTGGCGTCCTGCAGCTGAAAGACCTGAACAACAAGGCCTACGTGGAAATGTCCACCATTGATCCAGAGACCTCCTTGGACATTGGCGAGGGTATCAAGCAGTGCAACGGTCGTTATCTTGAGGCGCAAATCCATGGATCACGTCAAGAGGCAGCCGATGGTATGCTCATCATCCTTGCCGGCGGCGATCGCACAGTGTTTGAGGATTGCCACTCGTGCTTCAAGACCATTGCCAAGAACACGTTCTTCTTGGGAAGTAAGTACAGCATAAAGCATGATTAACAAGCGAGCAATTCCTCAAAAATGTCCTTGTTTACATCTAGCAGATGTCGGCAATGCCTGTAAGGTGAACCTGATCTTGCAAACCATTCTGGGCGTGAGTATGGTGGGACTGGCTGAGGCGTTAGCACTGGGTAAGTTGTATAGTTTATTATTAATTAAAGTCAAGTAAAGTAAAGTAATTGTTATGCTTCCCTAACAGCCGATCGCTTCTCCATTTCGCTGAACGATATCATAGACATCTTTGACTTGACTTCAATGCGATCACCGATGCTACTGGCCAAGGGCAAAGGTAAGGATTCAGTTTAATCTGGTTATCATTCTTGAAGGAGTAATACATATCTAAACCTTTTACAGAAATGGCCAAGGGCGACTTCAATCCACAGCAGCCGCTGAGCCACATGCAGCGTGACTTGCGTTTGGTACTCAACATGGCCGAGAATTTGGATCAGTCCATGCCCGTCACTAGCATCACCAATGAGGTGTTCAAGCATACCAAGCGCTTGGGCTACAGCGAACACGATTCGAGCGCCGTATTCGTAAGATCCAGATTTTAACAATTAGTTAACACGACTAACGTTTAAACTATACTTTATCATTTAGTTTAAAGCGTACACACACCGAACAGAACCGATACTGACACACCCAATCACACAGTAATTCATTGCCCTCACTATCCTCCTATCCACCGACCAAACCAATCGACACTGACAAAGAGACGTTCGATCGCAGGGGATACACACAGGTGGACAATGGACAGGCGAACTAGTTGTTGGCCACGTGTGTGTATTCCCTGCGATGGGCAGCGTCGTTCTAGCCCCTTCATAACTATCCTAACCTTCCCGCACGTAAACCCTAGGACCATTGCAAGGCAGGACAGAATTCGTAGCAAGATTCGCAAGAACCGATTCGCATTGGGATGCGTCCACGTTTGGCAAGATTTTGAAGAGGACTTCGGGGGTGTTTGTGGTCAAGAGATCCTGGCGGATAGCGGATAACATATATGCCTTGCAATGTCATACACGGATTGACCTACGCATGATTATTTTATTCCCCATCTTAAAAAAAAGAGAGGAACCGGGCATCGGGCGACGAGGTAGCTTCCCAGAGATCACACAAACGTATATGCACATACATAAACTGTAAATGTATAGAATAACGCATCCGAATAATAGGAATTATTGTACAAAACATATATTTTGTAAAGCACACACAACTCGGAGGGTGTGTGTGCGTGTGTGTGTGAGAAGCCCTGAATGCACCCCGACCTCAAGACCTCCCCCCCCCCAATCAGATCCTTATTTATGCATTTACGCCAATCTTTCATTTTTTTCTCCGTGTAACCCTTTTTGTTTTAAATGCACGCAACAAAGGCACTAGAAAACACATTTTATATATTTTTATCTAAGAATAAAGTGTAAGCTAAACGATCATTCAAAGTAAATATGCAGAAACGTACACATTTGGCGGCAGATTGGTTTAGCTTTCCTTCCCTCCTCCACACAACCATTGAGACAAAATCGGAAACGGAAAGCGGAACAACAGAAAACACAACACACCAAAACTGAAACAAGAACCGGAAGCAAACAAAGTAGCGTAAACTTTTGATCCTCCCGCCTGGCCAGGGTCATTATTAATAATAATAATAAGAATATATAATAAAAATAATATATTTTACTTATTATTTAGTCTGTATTTTGTTGTAAAACA
This sequence comes from Drosophila baimaii, assembly GCA_018874675.1. Classification (NCBI taxonomy): domain Eukaryota; kingdom Metazoa; phylum Arthropoda; class Insecta; order Diptera; family Drosophilidae; genus Drosophila; species Drosophila baimaii. The sequence continues at coordinate 30,917 of JAEIIU010056523.1, forward strand.
AAGATTAATAAAAAGATAATTTTAATAGTGGATGTAAGGAAATTCAATTGTTTGTGTTTGCATGGAGATCGCGATTCGTAAAAGTAAGTCTGTAATTGGAAAATGTGAATGTAATAAAAAATATATATTTTGACTCTTAAAACTAAAAATAAATATTTGTGGGGTTTTGTAAGGATTTAAAAAAATCATTTGGAAGCAGTTTATGCGAAGCTGCAAATCAATAGCACTCCGTTTGTATACCCTTGCAGAGGGTATTATAAATTTGTCATGATGTTTGCAACGCAGTGAAGGAGTCATCTCCGACCCCATAAAGTATACATATATATTCTTGATCAGCATCACCAGCTGAGTCGATCTAGCCATGTCCGTCTGTCTGTCAGTTTATATGCAAATTAGTCTCTCGGTTTTTGAGCTATCGGGCTGAAACTCTTAGGGTATCTTTTGCAAGCAGTATATATATATAGTAGTCAGAACGGCCGGAATCGGACCACTATATCATATAGCTGCCATAGGAACAATATGGAAAAATTTGCATATTTTCGCTATTTTTTAAGATATTCGAATAAAATTTTATTTGTGCCTTTATAATATAACTATGGTCCACCTCCTAAAAATTTAATTGAAATCGGACCAATATATCACATAGCTGCCATAGGAAAGATCGGTCTAAATACATATTTTATATATGAATTTTACATTTTGCATACATTTTACATTGAACATGTTATATTTTATCAAAATCGTTTATAATAAGTAACAAATTATCTGCAAGGATATAAAACTTCGGCTACGCCCGAATTAGCTTTTCTTACCTGTTAAATTATTGTTCTAGCAGCGAAAATGGGATACGTAAATATTTAACAAATAAATAATAAATTAAATATAAATTAGTCCAGCACATTTGATTTATTAAAAAACACAAATCATTTAAATTATTATTTATCTGAATATTTTTTATAAGTGTATAATTTACGAACTATCGATAGTTGCAAACAAACAATATCGGATGCCCCTTGCAGTATTTTTATATGAGGAATTTATTATTTTGTTAGAGTGTATAATTCATGAATAAAACGGATGTACCATGTTATTATTATTCTTTTTGTTTTTAATGAAACGCCGTTTGCTGCTCCTTTGTTGATGGTATATTTTGCAACACCGATTGTGCCATCCTTGTCATCGATATTTGAAAAACATCGATGACATTCGTGTTGGTATCGATGTTTCTCCACCTCTACTAGCGTGTGTGGCAGAATATTATCAAAATTGTTAAAACAATCAATTCGGAGATAACAATTCGTTGCACCTGAGAGCGATAATGTCGGAAAAGAAACGCACCCGTCGCCGCAAGGATGTAAGTGAATCGCGAGCAACTATGTAATCCAGCTGCTGCCCAGGTGCTGTGTGCGTGTGTGTGTGGGTGGTGCCACAGTCCAATTGGCACGCCGAGAGTGTGTTTGTTTTTTGTTTTGATACGGAACGGCAAAAGAAAAAAACGTGAAATGGCAAACAAGAAGAAAAAAACCAAAGATCGCTGATACGGGAGAGGGGGATCATGGCCGCTCTTCATATAATATATTAAAGTCATTCTACGCATTTGTGGGGGGCAAGTTCAGAGGCCAGCCAACTGTGTATATGTGTGGGTGCGTGTTTTTTGCTGGATTCCATGGATTCAGCCCCCCGCATGCAAAGGTCTATAATTAACTTGTCCCGCTGCGAGGAGAAATGCGTTGTTTGAGCGCTGCATTTGCTTGTATTTGCTTACTTTCCAGCCAATTAACTTTGTGATACGCAGTGTAAACAGCTGTGAGCTTGTAACGGTGATCTCGCTTAACCCGCTCTTTAAGTCGAGTTTGCTCTTTAAGCTGCTCTCTTACTCTCTCTCTCTCTCTCTCTTGCGGCTCTCTCTCATTACCAACACTTGTCAGGTGCAGGCAGCCCCACTTATCAGCTGCTCAATGGCCGTCGTCGCTGTTGTTGTTGTTGGGGAAAGTTTCAATACGCTCGTGTACTCTCCACGTGTGTGTGTCGCTGTCGTCTGTGTTTGTGTGTTGTTGGTTGGCGCTTGCCTGGGTTGTTTGTATTGGTGATCGCCACTCGTTTGACCAGAGTCAAGATTCAATACTTTCTAGACTCTCGGAGCGAGTGCAACACGTCATAGCCAAGAAGGCATTGCTGGCTTTGTTATTTACCAAGTTCGCAGTTTCCTATTCCAACCCAAAATGACCGAGGAGGAGTACTACGAGGAGGAGGAGACGGAGGAGCAGGAGATCTACGATGATGGCACGGTACACGGCGCATTATCAAGGGGGAAAAATCCCACGATAGCTTTTCCAAAGCCCCCGCAACGGCTTGAGTGTGACGCACACGAAATTGGTGTCGTGGCCTATATTCTCCCATAGCTTCAGCTTTATCCATCACGATCGATTGCTTTGTGGAAGTAAAATGTAACTAAATTTCCTTTATTTTTTATGCCCAACAGGAGTACGCCGAACCAGGTGCCCAGCAGAAGGTGGACAAGCCTTCCAAGGATGAGAAGAATGTGGCCAAGTGGCTGAAGAAGAACGTCAAGACGAAGAAGACCAAGTTCCTGAGCCATGTCGTCGAGTACTTCACCTCCAGCAAGGCCATCGATGCCCTGATGAAGTCCAAGTTTGCCGAGGGCAGCAGTCCGCTCTTTACCACCCGGGAGCAGGTCGTGGAGTTCCTGGACATTATGCTGGAGCACAAGTTCTTCCATCGCGCCAAGAAGGTGCCCGTCACACTGGAAGAGATCCGGGGCAAGAAGGCGGACAAGGAAAAGGGCCAGGACAAGGAACAGGGCAAGGAGAAGGAGAAGGAAAAGGATAAGGACAAGGCAAAGGACGACAAGAAGGACACCGATCCGGAGGCGGAGAATGGACAGGGCGACGGAGGAGCTGCTGGCGGCAACGAAAAGGAGAAGAAGGAGAAGAAAAAGCGCAAGATTCGTCTGGACATGCATCCCGAGCAGATCTTCGTGGACGGTTCCGAGGCCTATGTATGGATCTACGATCCCATACCTCTGCACTACTGGATCTTTGGATTCATCCTGCTGCTGGGCGCCGTGGGCATCTGCCTGTTCCCTCTGTGGCCGCCACTGCTGCGCAAGGGCGTCTACTATCTGTCCATTGCAGCAGCCGGCTTCCTCGTCTTCATCCTGGCCCTGACCGTGGTCCGTCTGATTGTGTTCACCATTGTGTGGGCCCTGACCGGTGGCAAGCTGCACTTCTGGATCTTCCCCAACCTGACCGAGGATGTGGGCTTCTTCGAGTCCTTCTGGCCGCTCTATGAGGTTGGAATTGGGTTTATTCCCTCAAGAATAACCTACAAATACTTAATAATTTGTTGTTTCTTCCAAAACAGAGCAACTATAATAGTGAGGCTGGTAAAACTGACAAGAAATCCAAGTCCAAGGGCAAGAAGAAGGACAAGGACAGCGATGCCGAGGATACAGCTGTAGATGCTGATGCCGACGGCGATGGGGATGTGGATGCCGAGGTCTCCACGCTTGAGCCGGAGAAAATCGAGCTGATCAAGGAGCACGACACCGACATGGAGATCCGCAAACGTCGCAAAGTTGGTGCCGATGAATACGAGGACGAGGATGTGGATGTGGAGGAGTCGCAGGAGACGCAGCCAAAGGATTCCAAAGATGGGTAAGAAGGGGTCCGCTCTCCCTCAATCTTTCCCACTTTCTCTAAATTGAATTGCTCGAATTTTTGTATTTATATTCTGTTTCGTTTTCCACGTGCTTTTCGTTTTGTTTTGTCATCAAAAAAAAAAAAGAAAAAGAAAACAACTTGTAAAAGAGCAAGAAACATAAATTAACTCTAGCCTTTAATTGTACACACCAACACACACAAACACACACACTTTGTTCCTTAATAAATAATATTGTATAATTAAACAGCATTAATTCTCTTTTTGGTTTGCGCATTCCCATAACAATTGTATATTTCGTTTCCGAAGCATGTCCATTGTAAATACATTTTTATTTTGTGCCCCGTGGAAGGTTCTCATTTAAGCGGTAGTTATGGTTTTTTAAAAACACTCATTTATTATGGCTCATGGTGAACTTATTACTGATACAAATCGGATGTGGGAACTAAGAGGTTTAAGTATCCACAGAGTAAGTTTTTTGCATTCATTATAAACCCTATTTACCATCTACATACCTCTTACACAAGGCCACAGTTACACTTTAATCGAAGTAATACATTTTCTTTATTAATATGAATATTTCCCTCTGGTTTTTTCAGAACACCACGCACCTCGGGATCGGACTCGGAGAGCTCGAGCAAAGATTACGAGATAATCAGTTCAAGTGAAGTGCAAAACGTTGCTGGCAACTAGGATGGCTGAATAAATGGAGAACCCCCACAATCTATATTAATATTTAATGATCCGCATCTAGCTAATTGATAAGAAGACATAGAACAAGAATCACACATCAAGTACATCAGCAGCAGCAGCAGCCGCACACGAAATATTCCAAGTACAGCGAAGTCTTGTCGGCTCCGGCATTAGTTTTCGATTTGATTGAGCTTAAGGCTTGAAGTTTTTCCTTGCAACACACGTATTTGACGGCAGTCCGGACGACACACCACAACAATTCCTATATATATATGCAATATTACGTTGACCCAGAGCATTTTATTTCGTTTTTTTTTCTAAGCTGCAGTTGGGTCTTGAGTTGCCGCAGCATGTTCTCAAGCCTTTAAACAAACTACATTTATTATGTTTTATTTGTATCCATACGTTTTTTGTAAATGTATACAGTGGAGCACGGCACTGGCACTGGTAGCGAGTGCAGGATGCGATTACAATTGATAATAATCATAGCGAGTACGTAGATGAGAGCGCATACCGTGACTATGCGCATAAATATTTACTCTAAATGTAATTAAAGTGAACTAACAACTTAAAGAAATTAGTAGTGTAACACGCAATTAACTATTATATAAAAAATAAAGCTAGGCAATTCTGATCTGATGTGAGAGAGAGATATTTGAGCGTTTTGTAGTTCTTGCTCGAACGTTTTATTAAAAAAAAAATATACTGAATTTATAATTCGTCTTTAAAATGTCCGTCTATGTGGTGGTAGTGATTGATCCCATGGGATGTCAGGCGTGTCTCGGTGGGGTTAAAAACTGCAACCGATAACTGCCCATATACCCATATACGTAATCACCTAGTGGGAGTGAGGGAGTCATTAAGTTTTAAGTTTATTTGAAAAGTCTAGCACAATGAAGTCATCATTTTATACAAAAATAAATTTCAAGCGTTTTTTTTTTTTATTATTTTTAGAAACATTTTTAACTAGGCTTACATAATCATAGGGGAGGGGACTGCTTTAATTATTACTCTTGATAATATAGGGGGTGAGCCCCCAAGTGGCTTTTATTAATTCAAAATTACATGGATAGCTACAGTACTACGATAAGGCACTTCAAATTTAGATCGCCGATGTTTCCTTTAAAGAGGTATACATATTCTTGAAGTGGCTCTGTTCTACGATATAGAAAGTTGCTAAATTTATATAAAATATATAAAAAAAAATTACAAATTGGGAACTCTAAAATCTCTGCCATCCTCCTCCATCACCACACATATTTGAACACAGCTAGGCTTCTTCGATGAGAGCTTAAATAAAAAATGATCTTTAGTATCAGGGGAGAATGTCTGTGGATTTTGACTCTTCGATATATCTCTCGACTGTATTATCTGGGTATGTCCCAAGCCTTCCAATGGATCGGTAACACTGAGCTTGGTTAGAATTTTGGATTCAGTGGGATAAACCACAAGCCAAAAGAAAATACCAGTTGGTAAACCATTTTTGATTATATCAGGAGCAGCCAGCAAGACTAGGGGATGATCTCGAAGGACAGACGGAGCTTGAGCTCTATTTTTGAGAATATATTAATAGGTAAATAAGTGAAGAAGTGAACGCTGTAACTTACTTAAGATCTCGAATACTGCTGTAAGAAAACAAGGCCACAAAGGTGTTTCCGTTGGTCATCATCTCGCAGTTGAAGTTGAATAGCTTCGGCAAACCCTCCACAACTTGATGACGCGTCTTTCCATGAACTCTTTCGAAATGGCTTGCAAATGTAAGCGGTTTTAAGGAGGCTGTGCACTTGTAAATGGGACAGTTGAATTCTTTCCCAGTCTCACATTTCGATGTATCCTGAGTGGAGGTCGGCACCTTCAGCCAGTTTTTAGCAGGAAAACCTGTATATTTAGTTGTGACTACTGGTTCTCTTATATTCCCTAAAGTCTGGTTAGTTCCAGGATTTCGCTTTATAGTTTTCTTCGTTTTCCTATGCCTGTGGTGTTTTTCTTCTGAAGAGCTGGAATAAGAGGAACTTGAACTATAAGTTAACCTAGTACCTATCAAGCTCTTTTTCTGATGCACGTAAATCCCTGAAGGAGCCATCGATGGCCAGACTGGACTTGCTTTATTTTTTGCTTGCAGATTCTTCGGGGTTTTTGGTGTTTCGGGTTCGCCAACTTTATCTTTGGTTTCAGAAAACACCAAGTCACTGAGCTCTATATCAGGCACACGAAACTCAAAGAAAGACATGGAAGGTTGTTTCTCCACGTTACTATCTGAGAGCTTTCCCATCAACTGTCTAGAAAAGGTAACCATCTGAGGCTTGGGAGTGACCACGCACATATGGTAAACTCTTTCAAAGGATCGGAGCTTCCTGGTTAAAAGTGATCTCTCCACAGGCTTCTGAATTTTGGACACAGGTTGAACTGTGGTAGCTACATTTTTCGTCTTTAATGGCAATCTCTCCTCACTTGTTTCCATTCCTATCATTTTATGCTTACATATGGGGTTTCCTGATGCTCCTGAATGAACTGGACACACTCGCTGCTTGTTGCTTGTGGACTTAAGCTTGGATACTTCTAGCTTTTTTGGAGACTCACTATCTTCTAATCTTTTTCTTGGGTGACTACTTTCTTCCCGATTTCTAACATTGTGTCGGCATTTGTTACACCTTAAAGGTGAAGCTTTAGTTTCTGAAATTTGCTTCCCGATTGCCCCTGACTCGACTGCTTCCGCTTTCTTTTTCGTTTGCAACATAGAACGGACAGCTCCCCTGGGAGTAGCTACATGGGCTATTGGAGTTTCAATCCTAATAGATTTGCCCTTGACATGGCCAGGATTCTTCAAGTTCTTGCTGAGATCCAAGGGAAACGCGTTACTCTCCGAGAGTTTTCCCACCAACTGCCAGATATGGAAAGCCATCTGAAGCTTGGGCAGATCTTCGCACATGTGGTAAACACTCTCGAAGGTTTTAAGCTTCCTGGTAAAAGGTAATCCCTCCACAGGTTTCTGAATTTTGGTCATAGCTTGAATCTTTTTCGTCTCACCTGGCCATGTTCCCCATATTTCCTTTTCAATCTTTCTAAGCTTACAACGGGGGCACACTGATCCGCCTGAATGAAGTGGATACACTCGCTGCTTGTAGGCTTTAGACTTCGGCTTCGATACTCCCAACTTTCTTAAAAATACTTGTGAATAGTCTTCAGTCATGGCTTTATTGGAGGAAAGTACATCTTCATTTGTTAAATCATATACATTGGTTCCCTCCTTAGTGAATAGCTCGAGAAAACCGAGGCCCTGACGAATCTCCTCATATTCGGAATTTCCAGTTGGCAACTCCTCAGATTTTCCAGCTTCTTCGCCTGCATTCTTCTTGAGCTCATTGATGGGGGAAGACGATGTGTCGCTGCTCTTGCAGCTCTCCTTGGCGTCAGCTTCCATCTCCTCGGACTGGTTGGTGCCCAGGCCAGGCGGCTGAGCTTGAGACATTGTATGTGGCGCCATCCAAATATCGCCCAAGTTGCAGCCGTAGCTCCCAATGCGATTGTTGGGCAAATCCGGACGTGGATCAATAAACAGCGACTTGCGGCTGAGCATGCTTAGGGCATCGTCCACGACTAGGGCGTCCTCAGAGGGACCATCGTACTCGTCGAAGGGTTGAAACTGGGTGGCCAGCTGGCTGTCGGTGTATTTGCCCTTGAACTTGGCTGAACTGGATGAACCACTGCCCTGTAGCTTCTCCTTAGCCCGCATGGAAAGATGGGGCTCCTGTGTACGGCTGGCGTGACGGCTGGCAGCGCCCCAAATGCTGTCACTTCGCTTGGAAATGGCACCTCCCGATGGATCTGTTATGGGCCCCTTCAGCGGCAAAAACTCCTTCACCTTCTTCTTCAACTCGTTGTCGTAGATCGAGCGGCTGCGTATCTGGAAGTCTGGGAACATACCCTCGCGCGGCGATCCCAACGGAGCAGGTGGTGGCGATGGCGACGACGGGGGCGGTGCCGAGGGCTCCGGCTCACCCATCTCGTGGGGCTTCGGGTGATGCTGCCCCATAGCCTCGCCAGGGCCATCGCCAGCTTCTTTAAGTCCACCTCCTTCGGTCCTGGCCAAACCCACGCTGTTGGCGGCGCTGCTACGCTTCGAATTGGGCTTGGTCTGCGGTTTTTTGCCCTTAACGGACACCTTAAGGCGCGCCGCCTTCTTCGTGTGAGCAGCTTCCTCCGCGTGGCGGCGTTCCCGCAGTGCTTTCTGGCGTTCGTTGTCGAACATCTCCTCCTCGTCGCTGGACCAGGTGCGCAGACGCCGCATCAGGCCACACTGCACGCAGACATTGTGGCGACTCACCGGCACATCGATCACTGCCCGGGGCAGCTTCTCGCAGTCGCAAAATTCTGGCTGCTCAAAAAATCCCGAGTTATTCATGTAGAGTGAGTAGAGCTTGAAGAAGCGGAACATCAGACGCCAGACGCCTTCCAACTTCCAAGAATTTTTCCAGGAACTAAGACGGAAATGTCACTGCGAAAATAGCTTGCCAAGCTGTGTTGGATAAGGCTTAAATGTTACCAGAAGCGTCTATCAGCACTAGCAGTGTTGCACAGCGCACAGCAAAGTATGAAGGCTTTTATGATGCTCCGTTTTTTGGCGCAAACAAATTGTTTACGTATAAAATGCAGATAGATGAAAATTACAAAAATGTATGGGTAAAAACCTGTTTGTTGCTGGGCTTAAATAAATTTAGTTAGGTACAAAATGCTTCAGAATAATTCACTCGCTCAGATAGATGAATACTAACGGGAGACTGATATGTTATATTTTGAAAGCCCAATTTATATAACATTTGTAGTGTGTGATTCCCCTGACACATACAATCTCGTTGATATGATCGGTTTTTCATTATGAAAGATAATTCTATTTAAAACAAGCAGTATAAAAAGTGGGAAACAGTGTGTACACATCAAATTTGACTACGTGAAAGCAGCAGCTGTACTTTGTACAAACTAGGTGGCAACGCCGAGCGAAAATGGTAAGCAAATTATAGCCAAATATATTATAAAAGAATAAATAAATAAATAAATAAGTAATAAATAAAGGTGGAATTACAGATATTATTTTGGAATTATGTTTTTTTGTATTAGGAAAGAAGGATAATGTTTTGTTTGGATAAACATATTCTATAGCAAAATTTATGAAGATAAAATGACTTATGGATACGCTTCGAGCATTTCCAATAATACATAAATACATAAAAATTGGATTTCACGAATTCCCCTGTTATTTTATTTATGTATGTATATATTTATAAATAAATAATTTATTTAACCAGTTAGTTAATGCCTTAAAGTTATTTAAAAATAGTTTCGACCGAATTTTATTTAATTAAAAACCTATAGATGTACATATACATCTTTTTTCTGGCAAGCGTTGAATATCTTTAACAAGAACATTTGTATATTAAAAATCGGATTTATTAAAAATTTAATTTATTTAAAATCTGCAGCCTTTTTTTTCACGCAATCCATGAATATCTCGTTTTTATTCATTTCAAGTCCATGTGTGAAGTTATGTATATTTAAGGTAGTCTACCGTTAAGACCAACATATTGTTTTATAAATTATACATTTCCTCTCAGCACAGACCAAGTGCCATTTGTACATACATACATAGTATATATAGTAAATATATTCCCAAACACCAGGCATTATTATTCGAATAATCTTTCATCATTCTCTTAGTATTATTTGCTTATTCACTTTTGGCTTTTGTTTGCATTTAACGTAATTTGTAATTGAACTTTCTGTGGCCGGATGGATGACTCCGTCTGTGCGAGTGTGCCTGCCACTCACCGAGAATTTGGGAATTTAATTAAGGTTTTGCTGCATTTTTAATGCACATATTCCAATTGAGTAGGAGTATTGTTTTTTTTTTTGTTTTTGTTCTCAGCAGTTGTCCGAGTCGAACAGCTCTTTTCAATGGACTGCTGGGTCTTTGGAGAACAATTCACAGAATAACCATCAAATACACTATGCACACACACTTGCCACACACTCGCCACACACACACACAACCCTTCCGGAGAAGCAGATTAGTTGCATGCGAATCTAAGTGAAATTTCATGTTTCATATGCAATTACAGTCCTGGGAGGAGGACACAACGCACATATGTATTTATACTTATAATTGACAAACACACTACACACACACACCACACACTTCTACTTGCCACTCGAACATACTGGGAATTTATTTGCATTTTTCCAGCAATAAATATGCACAATGCGACGCAGAAAGCCAACAACAACTGTTGACCCAAATAGTCTTCGACTCCTCGAGAGCACCATATGCTTTAATTAACTTGATGGCATTTGATTGATTGGCCTAATCCCTCAGCTCCACACCTAAGGGTTTGCAGGGGGTGGGGGGAAGTACTCCGATACCCAACCCACCCATTTCCTTGGCCAAAGTCAATAAACACATTAAAAGCGCATCGTCTTACAAAATGTTCTGCATCTTCGGCTCATTGAGCAGCCTTGCGAGAGGAGTGAATGGCGTTTGCCAGGGAATTTATGCACTCAAATCAAGCGGACCGATAAATTATGGAGCCAGTCGTCGTCCTGCATATCCTGCAGGGAGTTGCGCTGCTAAGCTAAGGAGTCGCACGTTCCTCCTCCTCCTGCTCCTCTGTCTATTTTGAATTACACGCCGACTGTCCGGGATTTATGCGCGCCACTGGCCATAAAAATATTATTCGCAGACTACACAGACTATAGACCCTACGAATCGGCGCCTAATTGTTCAGGCATCGATTGTATTTCAATATAATCGAATACGATGCACAGCGAGAAAGATAAAGATATAAATTCAATATTTTTAATATGAAAAGATAGAAGCAAAATACAGTAAAATATAAAAAGTACATATACAATTATAAATTATCTATTAATTATTGGAAAGAAAAAATCTGAGAACAGTTAGCTAAATTCTTACATTTATTTAATGCTTTTATTCAAGCTAAAATAGGATTTTAAAAATTATTCGGGCGGACTCTTATTTATTTCTTATCAGGGGAAGTACAGATATTTTTGGGGTTTTCAGTTCACCTAGAAAATTGCAAAAAAGTAAGCTACAAATATTATATCTTTTTACATTAAAGTTGCAAGCATTTTATTGCATAATTTAAGACACATTTTTTTAAAGAAATTCAGAGCCCTTTTTTTTCCGAAAGTTCCTTAAGTATCTTTGGGGATGCTCCAATTTTTTTCTCTCTGCACTCAACTACAAATCGACGACGTCTGCGATTGGTGCTACAAAATTACTTACTCCCTGGTGAGGCATTTTAATGCATTTTTATTGCGATACTTTTAGCGTCATTTCATTTTCGGCATTCTGCTTTGCCATTGGAATTTTTCGCCCCAAACCCCCCCCCCCCAAGGGCCCTTCGCCTTCGCCAGCTGTAATTTTTGTAATTTTTTGTTGGCGTGGCTTTTAGGTTGGCGTTTATTGCATTTCCTTCTGCATTTAAAGAACGGACGCCCGTCCGGAAATTTAATGTGTGGCAAACTATTCGAGGCATGCACATACGCATGCAAAGCGGGTTTTTCCGGACTCCGGGAGTCCAGAGTCCCAGAGTCCGAAGGGCAACTGCAGTGGTAGTTGGGGGGAGGTGAAGAAGATGAGCATATTTTTGCATGCAACTGGAGTCGCCCGGAACATTCACTGCATACTTTTAGGCGGTGGCGAATGTGTGTGTGTGTGTGTGTTTGCCAGGATACGCATTGAAAGTTGCGCCATCCTTTCGCCCAGATCAAAGGTAATGAAATATATAATTATCGGGAATCCTTGCCTTCTTTATTGGGGGCTCAACTCGCTGGCTGGCAGCACCTCAACTTTAATTACGGCGGGTACACTGGAAGAAATGAGCTCTAAATAACTTTAAAAATTAATTTAAGTGAGATTAAATATTTTTTAACTTTTGGGAGAGCTACAGAAATTACTAAGGGCTTGAAATCTCCTAAAAAGGTGTACTAAACTATGCTACAAAATCTTATCTTAGGTACCTTAATATTTTTTTTGCATACTTTTAGACACATTTTTAAGGGATTTGCAAACCCTAATGATCTCTGTATAATTGAATATATTTTTCTTAGGTATCATAATTTTTAAATAAATATTTAAGGTGCTTATAGAATCCCTTCATATTTTATAAATCAATTTAGATATAAAATGATATATTTCTTTCTTGTAAATACCATTAATATGTATGTTTATTGGTACCTCTTCTAGATCTTAGTTTCTTTGAGTGTACGCGCCATCCGGCATTCATCAACCGGTCCACAACCTTGGGCACATTCCTGAGAATTGGCGCTGCGCTCTTTCAATTCGCCAACCGTCCAGGGAAATTCCAATTGTATATTAAATACTTGCCATTAAGTTTTAAGCAAATTTTAATTACAATGCCGACGCTGCTTCCGCCATTTAACACAAAAACAATTTCCGCCCGGGCATACATATTTTAGATCAAATATTGCAACTGCTGCTGCATGGCGGCGCGTGGAAAGAGGAGGGGCCGGGGCCCAAAGGATCCAAAAAGGATTCAACGAAGCTGGGATGCGGGTGTTCGCCGTTTGCCTAAATGGTTTTTTTCTCTGCTCGGCTGGCCTGGCCTGGGCGCTGGGCTGCCATGAAATATGAAAGTCAGTTCGTGGCTACGTGACTCGGGAGTGTCTATTTTCCAACAGCGAGGAGGTGGAAAGCGTTGGAAAATGGGAAAATGGCAAAGATTGTAGTGTGTGTGTGCTCCTCCATGTTGCACAAACGCATCCTCTGTTTACTTATTTAACACAATTTTCACATTTCATAATTCAAGTTGGGCCAGGAGTGAGTCCTGTACTGACGTGCGATGTGGGCGTGGCTGTGGCGATACGCATGCGTAGCCTTGCCTCGGGGTCCCATGCTGTCTCCCCTCTCCTGCCTAATGTCTCTCGTTTTGTTGCAACTTCAGTTTATTTCGTGCAACTCTTGGGTTTTTCGAGTGCTGCCTTTTTGTGCAGTTCCATAGAATATATATACGTATGTAAGTGGAAAGCGCTGTCTGGGATCGTCGAGTGAGGCGACAACCTTGAAAAGCACTCAACAAATAATAGCCAGGTCCTTCGTTCTTTGCTCACAATTATAGTTCATGCGCTTCGCCAGGCAGATCACGTATCCGCCACGTTGGCCCACTCATAACGCAACCTATGGTTGGAGGTTGATGGGGGGGCTCACAGTTTGCCTTTGAATGACGCTGCTTGATGCTTGAGAGCAGGGCTCACGCGATGGGAATATATTGGGGGTTAAGGTAAGCGTTAAAGGTACCAGAAAATGGATTTTTTTTGGGAAAGGAAATGATCCTTTTAAGGGAACAAATGGCTTAGGAGAATTATTTAGAATTTATAGGGAGTTAAGAGACAAATTGGGTTTTCTAAATGTTGTAATTTATTTACTGACAAATTCACATCCTTTTGTTTAATTTTGTTTACTGAAAATAATTAAATTGTTTCCTTGACATATTTAAAAACCAAAGTTACAAGAATTTGTGCTGGCGTTTATGGACAAATAATGTAAGTAGTTTCACTTTATTCCACGTTTAAATCATTTTATTTATTTTTTAAAGGAATTTAAAGGATATACACCTGTATGAATTGATAAAAAATATAATCTTCATATTCCGAAGCATAAATTAATGATAAATAATTATAAATAAATAAATAATATGTTTCCAAATATGGTTTATATTTTATTACATTTTTAAATGCATTAATTGGCATAAAATAAATATAAACAAGACGTTTATCCTTCTCTTAATTAATATATCATCTCCTATAATTCTCTCAGTGCATGAAGTTAGTGGAATCTGGCCAGGAAATCAAAAATCAAAGGCCTGCTGCTCCTGATTGCTCCCGATGCAGGCAAGGAAATGTGTGCCCATCTGGTAGTTGATTGATTGCCAGCAAGGATGGGTGCTTTTTTTTTGTTGCAAAATACATATCCCCAGCGGTCTCCTGTTAACATAAAGATCCCCCGAGTACCCTCAAGATATATAGTACTAACAAATAGTTAATTGTTTTCCCCTCTTTTTTTTTATATACTTCATTGTGGCGGCTACTTTGGACTGGTCAGCAAACTTCCGCTGCCATAAAAGCACTCCTGAAGGTAATTGTTTAAAAATGGACTTTATTCAGTTATGGTGCAGCGTGCCCACATGCATCTGCATATGCATCCGCATCCGCAGCAGCAGCAGCAGCAGCCGCACCCCGGACATCTCCGCCAGCATACACACGTGCCCCATAGATCGGCTGTCTAGTCATGTGTGCGCGCTGTCCATGTAAATTTTAAGCAACTCTCCAAACTAACAACCGACGCAAATTGCTGCTGTTGCGGTTTATTTTGTGTTGCAAAAATATGCAGGGCCCTCTCTATCCCCCTCCTTTGGGGTGTGTCTCCATGCGTCCTGCGCCGGCATCTGCATCTGCATCTCCCCGCCGCAGGAGCAAACTCCTCCTGGATGCTGGCGGTGGTGGTGGTGGCGCATTGTTTGGCCTGACTTTTTGCTGCCCGTTCCGGGTCCCGCTCCTCCGGAATGTGCGGCGCTTGTTTGTTGTGATGTGTGCTGGTTGTCGGGCTTGTTATTTTACCCAAAAGCTGTTAAATTGCTTGAAACAAAACAGTGGAGCTCGGCCTGGGAAGAAACTGATGTTCGGGTGGAGCTGGAGGAGGAGCAGCAGACGGAGCAGGAGGCGGAGGAGGTTGCGTCCATGGTTACACCATAAATATTAAAGCGGGTGTCAAAAGGAATATGTGGTGCGAAATGCTTTGAATGCTGCCAGCTACGAGCCAGCGATTCGACAATGGAATAAATGTTAGAGGAAGCCGTTTCCCTCTTCCAAGGAGGAGGAGAAGGACCACGAACGTGCCCCTGATCCCTTTTCCAGATAGTCCAAGGAAAAGCCTGGCCGCAAAACATAAATCAAAAACAACCGAATGCGTGGACATGTCCCCGATGCTCTCTCCTTCTCTCCCTGGTCAACCAAACATATTTTATGCCACACAATGGGCCCCCGTCTTTTTTGGAAAGTTTCCCCTTAAAAGCGAATTAATTAAAATTAAAAACTTACCCAGGACCTCGTTGCACCTAGACAGAGAGGGGATGGGGAGATGGGATTCCCGCCATGCATGAATATTTTAATCAAAAATCTTGGCAGAAGAAAATGAAAAGAGCAGTTTTTTGCGTTGCACTCACTGGCCAAAAGGATTCGGCTCGGCTCCTTTCTTAGCTGCGAAAGTTTGCTCAAAAATTATGCAAAACGAAGTTTTCTCGTTCAGGGATCTCTCTCACACAGACAAAAAAATGCGAAAAAATTGGCTCCTTATTATTTATTGTGTGCCGAGCCCTTTCTTGCGATGTGTTAAGAAATTATGCGGCTCGTTCCAAGGCTCTCATCCTTCTGCCTCTCTCTCTCTTATCCCTCTCAGCCGTGTCTGACATTGAACTTCCCAACTACTCGAGAGTCACGGAAGGAGCAGCAGCAGCAGCAGGAGCAGCAGCAGGAGCAGCAGGAGCCATGCCAAGGATTTTTTATTAAGTTTCAAACGCTCAAGAGCTTTGCATCTCTTATCTGGCTGGCAGCCTTTGAGCGGCGTCTTAACTTTTGGACTACTCAAAGTATCGAGTCCTTCTTATTTGTTATGAAAACTTCCCCGAGTCGAGGAGGGGCTCCGTGGGGCAAACGACGACAAGTGCAGCCCGGGCTTAACGTCTATGAAAAGCTCCTCGAGGAAACAGCCCTTTGAAAGTGCGACTGGAACTGGGACTGGGACTGGGAGCGAGGCCGTGTGCCGGCCTCGAAACAAGTTGGCTGCTCTTACTCCTTGTGTGTGCCAGGATGTATGTATGTGTGTACATACGCGCCCCCATATATCCTTTTGCCTGCCGCTACTTATGTAAGGGGAAGTTGTTGGCTTCCTAAACGGATATACCGACTCCAAATAGTTCTTTCTTCTGTGAGCCTCATTCTTTCATGCTCCTTTACGAGTATTCCGCTCTTTGCACTTGTTGTGGCTGCTGCACTTTTTCTTGTTTGGCTCCAGTTTTCCTTTTTCCCGGTCCCGCCCAGAATCGGGATGCGGCAGCACGTGCCAGAGGTGGGCTCCGTGCTCCATGCTTTGTAACTTGTGCCCCGGCAAATGATGAGTTGTGGAATATTCTTGGGGAGTCCTGCTCGGGACTGCTCCTTGCCACAGGCAAAGAGAAAGAGAGAGAGAGAGAGAGAGAGAGATAGCTTCTCGACTTTGCGACCCTGCCTGCTGATACCAGTGAGTGCCGTGCAAAGTCGTATCTATTGGGTGCACTTGAAGCAAAAAATTGGGGATTATACTCCCAGTGGAGGATATATATCGGCAGGAAAAGCTCGATGTAAAAAAAATCGCGGTCAATTTCCTATAGAAAATATTGAAAAGTTTGATAAATCGATATATTAAATATCGCAAAATATCGCACTTAATGTTAAGATTTTTAAAAAGTATCTTATCGAAATTATCGTAAGGTTTTTTGTATGGAAATATAAAGATAATTCACATTTAATATACAAATATAAATAATATCGAATAATTGAAATGTTATTAATTTTAATTATATATTTTACATTATTTATATTTGTATATATTTGTTTACATTTAAAACATCCTTAAAACTAAGTTTATCATAAGTTTTTATGTGTTTTCCAACGATAAAATGTAGTCTTAGGCTCTTCTTTGGCATAGTTTGATATATAAAAAATATCGAATATCGATACAGTAGTGATAAATCGATATTTTTCGCAATCCCTGCTTCAAGTGGAATATTTATAAAATGTATATTTATATTAATATTTATTTATTTAATATTTATTTATAGAAGATAATTAATTCTTCTTAGATGTTTTTGATAATACAGCCGTGGTATCCTTTCTTGCAAGCTTCCTTAATCTTCATGAATCTAGCTGGCTTTCGTTTTGTAAAAATCTTTCTTTTAAAGCCATTTTATTAATAAATAAATACATAAATTCTATAACTCTCAGATGACCCATTTCTCTCTCTGTTTATACTTTGCTATCTGGACTTCTGTTCGCCACTCTTCGATATACACACACTGGCTTCGTGTGCCGTGTCCTGGTGCCCAGGAGCCAGTCGAAGATGCTCAGATTCCCAGGACCCCAGCAGTGTTGTTGTTGTTGTGTGGTGGTGGTGGTGTTCAGAGGGTTTAGTTCACTTGCCGCTTTATATTTACCAACAGCCACTTGAAGTTCATCGCTTACAAACATATTTTCCTTCCTCCTGCCCCTGTGAAGTGCTTATCGCTTTATGATGGTTTCTGTTCAGCTCTGTTATCCTTCGCCTGGAAGGGAATTTAAGAGCTTCAGCAGTCTCTGTCCAGGTAAGTCTCGAGCATGCGGTAATTATGAACTTAAATTTCAGGCTCCATTTGTGGCCCACTTCGACAGTTAATTGTTTAATTCCGGGTATTGGCTATCAGTAAGTCACACGACTAGACCACTTTAAAGAGGGGCTTTTCCTTGGGTTTTTCGCATTTCCTTAATTACAAAACTCGCAGAGAAAACAGCTATGAAAACTGCGAGTTGCGAGTTGATATAATTTGTGGGCTGCATAAATTCACAGCGCTTATTAAGCCACGCAGGACAAAGGCTCGGAAGTTGTTGGATATTCCGAGGCAGGGTAGTGGCGGCGGGTGGGGAGTCACGCAGAAAAAGGCATAATCACACCTTGACCACCTGTCCGCGCTGACGGTTGCCATCCTCCTCCTCCTCCTCCTGAATTTTGCAGTGCATTTAATCTCGGCAACATTTCCTTTGCCGTCGAGGACGCAGCCCATGACATTTCCTACCTGCAGCCCGGCTGCCCCATTCAGTTCCCCCTCATCCTTCCGGCTGCTTTTTTTCGTAGCCGGTCCTGCGACAACCCTTTACTGCTGGCGACGTTGTCGAAAACAAAAATTAGTCCTGCCGTAAAATGGGCAAAGGAAGTGGTAAGTACCTGTCCCGCTCCGCCCCATCGAGCGACTCTGCTGCTGCTGCAGTAACCGGCTCCGGCAGTAAAAATTCGTAATGTGCAGCTAATTAAGTTCAAAGCATAGTTCCAGGCGCTGGTCTAGTCCTCGTCCATTTACTCCGGTCCGCAACCGCCAACAGCCTTTTGCACTAGATCGCCGGATAGTTGGATGTTGGGTTGCAGGGATGCAGCAATGGCCGGATGGACAGGCGGCAGCGACTGGGGGATTCTGGGGGGACAGCCCTTTGGGGCCACCACCGTTGACAGTCCCAATCCTCGGTGAAGTTTCGTATGATTGGCCACGCCATACAATCCCCTGCTCCTGTGGCCGAAGTTGGTCGCTTTGTGGCCGGTACATCTCCTTTTATCCTTTATTTCACGCAAATAAAATGACACAAAATTAATTCCGACCTCAAAGGAGAGCAGCAGCATCATCGGAGATCCGGTTTCCTTAAAGCCAATTGGATGTAAATGTAAGCAAATGTGGCAGCCAGAGTCTTGATGGAAAAAGAAGGTAATTTCAACTTTAAAGTGTGTGATTTAGTAGGAAAATGCAGCAAGGACTTGCAACGTTTTCGATTAGATTTTGGGAAATAATTGTATTTAAATGTGTCACATTTTTGGTTGAATATAAAATAAATAACCTCTTTTGTTCGGCAGTTGTTGACTTTTAAAGACAAAGTTAAGCTTTGCACTGCAGTTGTAAATAATACATGTAATGCCTTGTAAATTCTCAAGCTTTGAACTTTAACTAATGTAATTAAGGTCAAGGGAATTTATCAAAATTCTTTTATTGCCTCATCGTACAGCCCTTTTGTAGTTTCTTTAATTTAAAAACACATTTTGTTGAGTGTAAATAATAGCTTGCCAAGCTTACTGGTAAGTTTGCAGCACGAAGTCGTGTAAATATTTTTCCCACGGCAACCTCAAGCAATTTTTGGTAGCATTTTCTTGGCAGACACCTTTGACAGGTATCTCCGGACGTAGGAGCACTTAATTTTTGCGCCACTTAGAAGTGGAAGGGACCGTGCAGCGGGCCACCATTAAATTCATAATTGCATAGATTTGGTCGCCATTAAAAATGCAAAATGCGTCTGGGCGGCGCAGATGCGGCAGATGGGAATCGGAGGCTAACTTCATCGGGCGCATTTGGGAAAGTTTTGCCGCCTTATTTATATGCAAACCATACTCGGGGACTGGACTGTAGCCGTGCCTCTTGCCACAATGGAACTAATTGCCGCAGAACTGGGCATCCCAGTGAGGAGAGTTTTCAAAAGCGGGCTTCGTTTTGGTATACGGGTATATTCAGTTTACTTAGGTCTAGGTAACAAGGATAAATATTACAATCAGATGAGCAAAGACCCGGAAATGGGAGCTTAATTCAGAGAGCACAATGTCATACGTACTTTGGAGACTTTGAAAAATAAATAAGAGAATGTTATCCTAAGGATTAAGATAAAAGTAATATTTTTGAAGACTTTATTTATATATATAAAATATACATATAAATATTTATATGTCACTTCTCCTTGGTATAATATAAGTTTAAGACAGTGTTTGTATTGATAAAAATTATATGATTATATTATGTTTATTTACCGTATAACAATATCTATATAAAACCTTTCTATGTGTACCTTTAAAATATGTTCAGATTTCCAAGAGTTCTCCAACTCACTTCCCTCATTTATCCCGTAAATCTGGTCAAATTGATCTGAAATTTGGTATGTAGGAAGATATAAAAAAAGCAGGTATCATATAGTCGGAAATAATATCCTGGATTAGTACACCACCAAGTTTTGATCCAATTTCCAAGATAACTCAATTTTATTTCCCCCGTTTAACCTCTGAACCTTGTCCAATCGATCTGAAACTTGGTATATTTGAAGACTTAACAAAAATCAGGTATTATATAGTCGGAAATAATATAATGGATTAGTACACCTTTAAATTTTTATCCAATTTCCAAGTGAACTCCATTTTATTTTTCCCATTTAACCCCTAAACCTTGTTTAATCGACTGAAATTTGGTATGTCGAAAGATATAGCAAAAACCGGGTATCCTATTGTCGAAAAAAATATAATGGATTAGTACACCTTTAAACTTTCATCTAATTTCCAAGCGATCCCCATTTTATTTCCCCCGTTTAACCCCTAAAACTAGTCAAATCGATCTGAAAGTTGGTATGCAGGAAGATATAAGAAAAACCAGGTATCACATAGTCGGAGCCCCAAACTAACTCGTTATTTCAGCTTCAAACTTGTTTTTAATGCGGCCGGCATAGCCGTCGAGTGTTGATTAAATACTTGCCAACTGATGGCATCAAGGGCTCCTGATATATGGGGGCTAGGCTCGGCTAGTGGAAAGTGGAAAGTGGTCAGTGATATCGGGGCTGTCATTTCTGCCACTTTGGTCCACTTGTTGTCGCACAACTGGACAAACAGGGAGCATGAGGCAGGCAATCGCTTTGCATAGAGTGCCCGCAAAAACTAAACAACTAAAAAGCACGCAACTGTTACGAGCTTAGTCCGCCTTATTGCGCCTGGGGGAGGCAGGCCACAATATTTGTCGTGCAGTTGATAAAAGCCCTCCATCTACCGAACTCCCAAACTCCCAAACTCCCCGACCGGCCTTAACTGTCCTTAACTGTCCTGTATCCAACCGATGGTGGCTCAGATTCCATTCCGGGACACAGACTAGAGACCAGAGACCAGAGACCATTGCCGCATTGTCGTTTTGTCTGATGAGTTTTTAAGTACGGACAATTACAAACGACAACCAGGCGGCAGCAACAAAAATGCAACAAATGCAATCAGCCAGCCAGCCAGCCAGGGCTTACTTACTTGGCCAAGTCAAGACCACGCCCCCCAGGCCATCTCCGTCTCTCGGGGAGATCTCTTGGAGCAGCTAGCCCGCTTGCGGTTATCACATTCTGCTCGGCAGTTTAGCTGCGTAATTGAATTAAATTTCGTTTTAAAATGTAAAAGGCTTTTGATTTGGTTTGTAGTCCTCGGCGGCGGCGTTTGTACTCCATGAAGTAATTAACATTTGTTTCATTGCCAGGACACCAACTTCCAAGGAGCAGAGGAAAGAAACCCCAAAGCAAAGAGATGAATCATGGAAAGGAGGTGGAAATCTTTTGGCTAATTAAGACCCTTTGACTTGGCTAGCACATAGTTTTTAATATATAAATATATTAATTAGGAAATAGGGTAATAAAAAATATATATGACATAGAAATACCTAAAAAGCAGGCTCTTTTCAGAAGACTTTCCAAATTTTAAGTGAAATTAGTTTACAAATAAACAATTAAATAAAAAAACCCTTAATTTGTGCTTGTCAGAGAATAAACCAAGAAAAATATGCCTCCAGCATCGATGGACTTCTTTCGGGACCCCTGCTCTGTCCGCTGGTACCGCGGCATGTCGCGCATGCAGGCGGAAGCCTGCGAGGCGTTGTTCTATGCTCTGCGCGATGACACGGAGCAGGGATCCACTTTCCGCGTCCACAGCTGCCTCTCCAAATTGGGCCTGAATCCTCTGGTGAAATCGGCTCTGTTGAAAGCCATCATGGGCATCAGCCAGGGCAGCGTTCTGGCCTTCTTATGGTTCCTGTGGGAGGCGGTCTACAAGCAGCCGTGTGGGAAGCACGAGGACACCGATGCGATCACATATACGGTCAACGAGCAGCTGCTGTTGTCGGGCATAGCCCACCTGGACATGCCGGCCACCATGCGAGCCCTGGAAACACTGCTGCCACCGGTTTGCCAATCCACGAAGCCACAACCTCAGTGTCGGAATGGCCCGAAAAAGACATTGGTCAGGAGTAGCCAACCAAGGCCAAGGGATCAGGATGTTCTGCCCTATTTCGTTCGCCAGGTAAGGCCGCGTCCATACATACCAAGAGGCAAGTGCCGGATGCCGGAGAGCAAGCTGAAGTTCCCGGAGTACTCGCAGTACGCCGACCCGTTGCACGAGATCCTCAATGACCAGACTCGCTGGTTTGCCGAGTACCAGCTGTGCCCCGAGAAGCGGGTCATCAAGAAACTGCTCAACGAGGAGCTCAAAAGGCTCGTCAGTGGCAAGGAAACCGAGGAAACCCAGCCCCTTTGCGAGACCCATCGTTTCCTAGAGGATGATGCGAGGCGTCGGCAACAGGAGAAGGCTCACGAGGTCTTCCAGCGCTGTCTCTCCCTCATGGATGTGGAAGGATCTCAACTGAAGGCACGTCGCAAGTGGATCGTGGCAGATCTGGAGCGGGAAATCGAGTGCGCAGCTGACAAGATTCGAGAGAAGTCCCGGCAGCTTCTAAGCCAAGTTAAGTGCATGCGCGGTGAGGAAGGAACGGCCTCTTGTCAGCTGTGCAACCTATTGGTGTCCACCCCGAAGTCGTTCGTTAGAAGGAGGGCCGATCTCTCCATACTGATGGGTCTGAGCAATGGCGACAAGCCCAGAGTGCATCTATTCGATCAGCAGAAGAAGGATGATACTGAGGTGAAGGTGATGCTGCTCCAAAGAAACGAGCACAATCGCTGCGCTGCCGGCGACTGTCAGTTCGTAAAAGTGAAGGAGGAAGTCGTCAAAAAAAAGGACAAGCAAATCCAGCTTCCGCTGGTTCCAAATCAGCGAACAAAGGTTGGGAAGACCGCCAGTAAGGCATCCCTAAGGAGTAGAAAATCGAAAAAGTCCGAGGAAAGCATTGCGGAGCAACCGTCAAAAACCACATTTCATGTGCCCAATCCTCGTCCCGCCTGCAGTCGCACTTTGCGCTGTTTGAGGAGGAAAGCAACACCTGGGGCAGAGTCGCAGACTTTCATTGGCCAGACTGGGCTGAACTACCACAAGATCTTCGATCTGCCGGGAATACCCGAGGAGCACATGCCTTTGGAGGACCCCGACTACGTGAACGTGGAGGATAAGCAGCCGATGATCGAGAAGCTCTGCATTGCGGCCCTCAATCAAGGCCAATCCAAGAAGATCAAGGAGTTCCGGCAGGATGAGTTCCTGCCTCCGGTCCTGAGAGCAGCGGCCACTTGTGCCGTTGACTTGTTTCGCACACAGATGGCTCCGAAACCCAAGACCATCGAGCCCGAGGAGAAGCACGAGGAGAGAGGAAACGACGAGCCTATAGATCCGGATAACTGGCAGCAGATCGAGGACATCCTGAAGGCCGCCCTGCAGATCCTACGCAGCAATCCGCACTTTGTGCTGGCCAGCTTTCCCAATGCCCACAAGCTGCCGGTGCTCGTCGATTGGGTGGCTGATCGCTATGGCAAGACCTTTTCCGAGGACGAAATGCACGCCCTGGCGAAGTCCTCGATTAACAACTACAAGCGGATCTACATGGACGGTCAGGGCGATCAGCGTGAGGTGCTGCGACTGAAGAGGGGCATCACAGAACTCAGTGGCCAGATTAGCTATACGAATCTGAAGAGCTTCAAGGGCCTGGCGCAGCAGCGGAAGGCGAAGTACCACAACAAACTCAACGAACTGGCGCTGGAGCAGACGCGTCTCACCTGGATGGCCCTGCGCGGTTACTCGCACCTGGGCGGCCAGATCAAGGACACCTTCTTTGCGTACATGCCGGCGCGGGAGGTTGACTTGAAGCGGGAGCATATGTGGAGGTCGCATGACTTCCGCAACATGATCGATAACCGACGGAAGGGCGAGAAGAGGAGATCCACCTGAAGCGGTCTTGCTACATGACAGCTCGGAGGCCATGCCAGCAGGGACTGCATGGCTTTGGATCTGCCATTTGGCAACCCACCGCAAACCACCGCATCCTCCGCATTCTGTCATCTGCCATCTGATCTGCTTAGTGGCCGGCACAACTTGCAATCTGAAATCTGCCATTTGGCCACTACTTATGTAAACCCAACTATCTATAATCCCAATTAAAAATGCTGATGCCCAACTAAAACGCCCGGACCGGACAGCAAATGAATAGCAAACATGGCCCAAAACAGCGGCTTAGTTTCAGATTTTCAGCTATCGCGGGGCCCACAGATGGCGGTGGGTAGGGACCTGACTGACGGGGTTGCGCTGCTCATTAATTAAAAACAGGGCGTAAATGTGGCGCCGCCCCACTAGAGTATGGGGACCAGAAAAAACAACAACAGCCGGAAGGCTGGCAGCCAAGCTGCTGCCATGTAATGGCGGTCCAATGACGCACGTGACACGTGTGGCGTGGCACTGACAATTCGAAATCGACTCGCTGACAGGCGACATTTCAGGCATCCAAGGGGGGGACATCCAGGTTTTGGGGGGCACAGGCGCAGGACACAGGTTCGGGGCACGGCCAGGACCTGCTGGCAGCGCTCTGGTCGCGGTTTTGGCCCTCGGCACTTTGTGTATTGAATCGCTAAAGCATGTGACAGGATTATGATATAAATCATTGCATACTTTACGGCGATCGATTTAAGGCCGCCCAGCCTGGGCACCCAGGCGCACGGGCTCGTTAGTTTCCATTTTTATTTAATGCGATTCCCGCAAGATAAAGTGAATAAGCAGGGCGTGGTACATATTATGAAATTCATTTGGTTTTAATTATTTTCATCAGAGTTGGAAATATATTTTCAGGCCGAAAATTAGCTTTTAATTGGGCATATTTATAGTTCAAATACCAAATCGTTGCCAATTTAAAATCATGAGAAATGGTGCCTACAAGTATGCCACAAATTGTTGCATGTTTAAAAACTGTGTCTAGTTTTGATCAAATTTATTGGTAACATATTTCATTCCCTACTTTTCGATGCCTTTTTAATTTATTGTATAAGCATGGGGATTTCTGTGGCACTTTTGAATTTTAAAATAATTAATATTAATAATACAAATATAAAAAACCAAGAGGAATACTATCAAATTGGTATTTTAACCATTTTTTGAAGAATGTCTGGGATGTGCCTTCTGAAAGAGCCCTGGAAGAGTCTTCTGGAAGAGTCCCGGAAGAGCCTTCTGAAAGAGTCCTGGAAGAGTCTTCACAAAAAGTCATCCATAATTTTTCTTAAATGAAAATATTCTTGAATTTGTATTTTTTAGTTGTTTAATTTGCATCTATAAATAAAATTAAAATGTTTAATGTTTAAATATAATTAAAAAACTATCTATAAGTATGCATTAATATATTGGAGGTCACAAAAATTATGCAAATTTAACTTAGTATAATAATAATAGATATAGATGAAAATTACATTGCCTAATTTAAGTACTTAATAAATATTTTATAAAAAGAAAAAATTAAAATATATATAAAATTCTTTTAAATACAATTTAAATCGAATGGCAATCTCCAGCAATTTCTGTGGCACCCCTGCTCTTATAAATTGCTTTGCTTTTGTATTTTCTATTAAATATACAATCACACTTGTTATTATCTCTTAAATATACAAACATAATAATACAATAAGTAAAATATTTTCCCAATATAAATCCCTGCCAGCTTCCTAACTTTATAACAATGTAAATTAACATTTTTGGGTTTATTTTTGGCCCACTGAATGGGGGACAACAAAGGTGGCGGCACTGGAACCCAATCACATGCAGGTCCCCGCGGGCGGATGTGTTTTTTTTTTGTGTGTTTTTTTTTAGGTTGCGGACTCCATGCCAAACTGTCGGATAATCGCCGGCTAATACAATGAGCTTGCGTAGGAGCCTCGCCTGGTGTCCCCCATTCGAACGGCGAACGGCGAACGGCGAACATCGAAAGCCGAACAATGCCCCACGGAGACGGATCCCCCATTGGCAGCGCCATTTCCATGGCCATTATATTCAATTATGGGACAATAACGTGGCGCTTAGGGCGCTGCGGTTCACGGGAATTGAAAATAATCATAAAGCGGGGGGGATAGATAAAAAGTGCAAGCTGGTTTTGCGCTCGATGGTCCGTGCACAAGGACTTGGACTTTCGGACGAACTATCAGCGGAGAAATTATGATTAGCTTTTGCTAAAGTTTTCCACCGCAGTCAGCAGGACTTGCCAACTTGCCACTGCATACTTTGCGGCGCTAAGCCGGCAGACGGACAGCGGACAGGACTACGGACGACGGACGTTAGTGGAGCATGAAGCTGGGCTGGGCAGGATCTCAGCGAGAGATGAGAACAAAAACTGAATTTCTGCAAGCGCAACGTTTTAATTTGACTCTTGATTGTTATGCCATTGTTGCCTTGCATTGTGCACTCGGCTTTGGCACATTCCAGGGCTACACCCGTAATCGCCGCTAATGCGCCCAAAATTGTGCTAAGCGATTTCCATTCCGACCCATTTCCAACCCTCCAACGCTCCTCTCCCCCCAGCAGAATGGACGACCGCAGGCCAGGCCAGCGGCTAGGGCTCAGGACTCTGGGCGATTGTGGGCCATATTTTAAGGCCTTAAATGGCCAAGCGGCGGGTGCTGCTATTTTTCCGACTTATCGCTGGGATTATGAATCGGCCTCCATTTGTTTAAGGCGGCCACCGAGATTTGCATTTGCACGCAACATTTGCTCAAATGTATCGTCATGTGTATGTCATTTCACTTAATTATGCCATTTACTTTGCATACACAAAGCCTCCGCCATAAGTTTGCCCCCTGAAATCTTGCTCAATTTTGGAAACTCTTGGGCGGCAGCCGAAGGACAATTTGTCACAATTATTGCACACGAAATGACAGGCAAATGAAAAGCAAGGAGCTGGAAAACAAGCTCCGGAAAAGTCGGCTCCAAGGAGGGAGCCAAGCCAGGGGCTTTTGACAAGTTAAATGTGTGTTCTCTCTCCGCCTGCTGCAATGATGCAGCAATCGCCTGTCGTCCGGGAACAGGAGTCCCAGCCACCTGAGGGGGGATGGAGGGGCCTGGGCTCAAGGCTGGGCTCGTGTTGGACATTTTGTCATATTTTTTGGTTAATTTCAAAAATGCAAATCATCGATGCCCGGCCGGAACGAAGCACGTCCTGTCGCCTTTTTGACAAATTTGCCATCAGTGCTCCGTGCGGCAATGTGCTCGTTACAACTTTTACCAAAAGGGGGCCAAAATATGTATGATGGTCTCATGTCTCTGGTGTTTTTGGGCTTTAATATTTCCACTGCCCTATGTCCCTATGCATGTCCCTATTATACTGACTGAAAACTCGTCCTGCTGCCGATCGTCGTCGTTGTGTTTTCTGTGGCCTGGCCCGCTCACATTTGTTTGCAGCTTATTCGCATAGTTGATGTTGGTTTTTGTGCATGGTTCATGGGGCTGGCTCCTTCTCTGTTGGCCATGTTATGCAAAGTTGGCATTTCCATTTCCTGCTTTTGTTTTTGCTTTTTTCCCTTGCCTTTTGCTTGTTGCTCCTTAAATTGTTCTCTTTTTAGGTACTTATTATAGGGTTATTATATACATAAGTTGAAACATAATGTTTGTTATTTTAATATGTTTATACTGCTTAGGCTTTTAATAAGATGGTTTGGCTGGGAGTAATAGTTGGGAATGTATTATTTAAATTATTCTTTGTTGTAAGGAATTATAATAATTTAATAGTTTCATATATAGTTTAATATATTCAATATTCCCGGCTGAAAGCCCTGGCAGCTGTGGCTTAAACTTATCCAGTATCTTAGTACAAGTATAAATATAAGTATATAGCATGAGTACAGTGTACAAATAATTAAATATTCAATAATTAACAACAATCTTTTGTTTATTTAAAATAATTGAAGCTTAACAAATAGAGTTTTTTACTCATTTAAATGAAGCTGGTATAGCAAAAAATGTTTTTTTTTCATGAAATTAAACCCGAATTACACTTCTCTAAAGAATAAAAAATATGTGTATTGAGTTAAAAACCATTTATTAATATTTAAATATGACATAAATAAATAAATAATTATATTTAAAAATATGTATGTTTTAAACAAATGTTATTTATTATATACAATAAAATATATTATGCAAAAGCGGCTTTAGTAAAGTAGTGTAAGAGGTCCAGAGTAAGCCTTTGCTATACTATGAAGAATTGTTTTATTATAGTTATTAGTATAAATATTATCTTAATAATTAATTATAATTATCATATGATTTTCAACTCAAAAGCAAATATAATTGTTAACTAAAATTGACTATAATGATTAAATAATGATAATTTAATTACAAACTAATTAAGATCTTCATACAAAACCAAGATTAAGATTTTGATTATCATTTTAAACATGATAATTTTTCAGATTTTAATATAAGAAATTAATGTAATATATTAATAAATTTACTCAGTAATAGATCTTCAATGGGTTAAGCCTTAATCCCTGACATTTTCAAGCGATGATAAGCGAGCAGAGCTTTTTTTCTCGAAAGCTCAGACCGGTTCTCTCCCAACTGCGCATGCGCCGCCGACTCAATGCAGTTCCGAAAAAGCCCCCATGGACTCCAAACTCAATCTGGTTAAAACTCAATCCCGTCTTGACACGATCGCACAGTTTCAAACGAGACGGCAACGCGTACGGACCTGGTGAGTGGCGATTTCTTCGAGTGTAGCCGCCCACTGGAAGTGGAATATCAAAATGGAGGGCGGAGGGCCAAGTGATTCGAAATGGCCGTCACCGAAACGCGACGCGAAAAGCCAGGGGATTCCGCATTGAATACCGTTAAAGTGCCGCCGGAAAGCATATTAATTTGCAATATTTATTAAATAATCTATATCTGTCCGTGCAGGTTTATGTCGGCTAACGAAATGGCATTGGTGAAAATTTGCATATTTGCTTTGGCTCTGGCCGCGGGTAAGTGTGAAAAAAGAAAAAAACAACGCTCTCTCTCTCTATTTTAATTGCATTTGCCAATTAATGGCAACGTCAATACCGTTCGCCATCTCTGCGCAACTCTATTTGAATAATGAGCCCTGACTTTAATGCTCTGCCCGCTCTGGGGCACTGCAAACAATTGCCATCTAATTGTTGCTGGCACAACCAAATAAACGCACAAACAAATGGCAAACAAACAACAAACAAATGGCCATAGCTCGCCCCCAACGATATGCAAATGCCGCAACGCCCGTAACGCCTGTAACACCCGAACTTTTGGCTGAAAAATATGGTTGTTAACATTATTTGCCAGCATGTTTATGCATATCTGCAGTGTGTGTGTGTTGGCCCTCTCGCATCATGTCAACTGCCGTCCGATTTCGATGGCACTGAACACGTGTAAATGCCATCTATAGCATATACATATATAGTATGCATATATACATAGATAAAGCTGCCTGGGCATCCATCCTGGGCATTGTCACACTTGTCGTTGTGTGCTGTTGTGGAGCGTCAATTTGCATGGCTTTGGTTTCAGGTTTTGGCTTTGGTTTGCGTTTGCTTCTGCATTTGCAATTGGAAATTTGGCAATTTAATTTTCGGGTAAATTTTCCGCTCACTTATTGTGTGAAAGCTCATTAAAAATTTGTTTGTCTCCCCCTCGAAAATATGCAAAACATTAAAATTGCATATTGTTAACTCCGCCATTGGAATAAAACATAAATTGATATGCAAGCAACTGTTGCACACAGAGGGAAGGAGGGAGTGGCATAAGCCGAATTTTGTAATTATATTAAAATGGCCATGGAAAATATTGCAAATTGCGGCAGCAACCGGCTCATAATTAAATGTATTGCAATTTTTAGGGGAGAGTGCCGGAGAGAGTATCCAAACATAATATGGCATAAATTAAATTCCCAGTTAATTGAGGGAAAACTCTCTCTCTCGATGCCATTTGAATGCCAAAATCGGCGAGACAATGGAAAAGTTTTAATTTGATTGCCAACCAAGTGTGAGTGTGCGAGTGTGTGTGTGTGTGCAAACAGTTTATAATTTATTTGGCTTTCCCAGCTCAGTTCAGTTACCTTTTGGCCCAGAACATTACAGCTCACATCCAATTTAACAAGGAGGCAGGTCTATTATCAATCTGGCATCGCTCCAATGAATGACTTGAAAAAAAAAATGTGTGTTTGTGTGTGTGCTTCAATCTGTTTATTTTTAATCCATCTAATGTTCATTGAACTTAACACGATGCCTTCGGCACGCACTTTCCCAAGATGTGACAGCCGCGACACCCTCGACACTCTCGACGTGTGTGACTGGAATCGAAAATCTGTCCCCAAAAAAAACCAAAGGAGAGGGGGAGAGCGCAGAAAAAGTTTAGCACCGCTCCGGTTTGGTAGGGGAATCTCTGTAGAGATCGGGGTTTTGGAGGCGCAAACCCATAGGCAGTCAATTAATCTAGTTTAACCGGACTGGGAACGAGCCGAGTCCACGCCGGTTGCCGAGTCGCCATGACAAACTTGTTGACAGACTGTCAGTCAGTCAGTCAGAGCGGTGGCCCTCGGTTCAAGTCACCAGCTTCAAGCCTCCTCTGCCCGTTCCCCGTTTCCAGTCCCAGTCCCAGTCTCATACCCAAACACACAATCCTTGTCCCATTCCCAAAACCGCATAGACCATGCTCCGCTTGACACACTCGGGCGGCTGCCAAAAAAAGGAGCTCCATAAAAATGAAAGGACTAAGCGAGTTCTGCTGCCAACGAAGGTTAAATACTCTATTTGGCACAGAAATTGAGATAAGAAATTATGGGGAATTATATTCTGATTAATTTATATGAATCTTAAGTCTTAGTTGTTATTAAAAGTAGTTAAAATAACTAAGACGATATGGAGGAACAGATTTTGTTTGAGGTAGAAATGTAAATCAAAAGAAAAGCCAGTTTTGAGTTATCGACGCCAATATTTCGCTCTATTTCATATCGAAAATAAAATAAAGTTTCATATATCGACATTTAAAGTATCGAAAAATCTTACATTTAACATTAAGATATCGATTTTATCGAGAAATATATTTACCTCCACATTTAAAGTATCATTAATACTAAATTATGGATAAACTCTGTGTATTTATTTCCAACAATGATAGTTACAATTAAGTTTAGGCTTTCCTTTGACACAGTTACTTTATAAGAAATTAATGTGATATATCAAAAAGAAAATATGGATTTATCGCACAATTTTAGGAACGTTAAAATATTGATTTATTTATCGATAGATAGACACCTATGAAGATTTCATTACATTATTATTAAAATAATAAACTTCAAAGCCCCCGCCTGCCTATAGAGTATTTACCAACTCAACTATGAAGCTTTGGCTACTTTTTCTTTCCCAGCTTCTTGTTTGTGTTGCCTGTTTTTTTTTTTTGTATTTTAGCCAGGTCCCGGGCCGTGTACAAAACATGTTTCAATGACAAGCGACAGCTGCAACAGCGCCAGCAACAACAAAGTGCAACAAAAGCAGTGACGACAACAACGACAACGACAACATGTTTGTTGGTTGCATTCGGCGGCTGTTGTTGTTGGCTTAAATGTTGCCTGACACTTCACGCACTAATTGCTCTGTGGAATTGTTTCTTTATTAACGTTTAATCGAATGTCAGCCGGGGCGATGTCAGCATCAGCATCAGCATCAGAGAGTCAGCAGTCAGCAGTCGACATCAGCAAGTTGCTGGCACTTACATGATAGGTTTATGCCATGAAAACAGATCAGAATATTACTTCATTAATTTTTCTATAAAATTAAAGACCTTTTCTTGTATTCTATGAGATAAATGTTATAAAAATAAGTTCCCTTGATTTAACTCAGTGAAGAATTCATAAAAACTCGACGCATAAACTGTGCGGCGTTGGCGGCAATTCGAAAAATTGAAATCGTCTTTTCTTGTTTCCCTCCGCGTTCGTCGCTTGGTTTTTGCTCTGCTCTTTTACCATTTATTTTTGCAATGCCTGATTGGAGTGGTTTACCTTGAGGAGTGGCTGCCAGCAACTGAATCTCTGGGCTATGTGGATGTGAATGTGGATGCGGAGAATGTGGCAGTGGCTGTGGCTGTGGATGTGAATGCAATATGTGCGCCGGGCTGTTGCCGCTTGCCGGAAGTGTCTCGGGTTTTCCGCCAAATTGCATTTGGCGGTTCAAGGCTGCTATTTCAGCCAACAGCTGATCATGCCGGGTCTTAAGTCAGCTGTTTATGACCGTAAACCAGCCCCGGAGAGGTGTTAGTATCCCATAAAAGATACTTTCACTTTTAAGGTCGCAGCTCGGCAGCTCGCCCGTCAGCTTGGCCTGTGTCGCAATCCCGCCGAGGCAGAGAGCTAAGCGCTAACTCATATACAACATATCTCAATATGTTTATTAAGTCGTTGCAAACGGGTTTCTTGCAAACAAAGTGGAAAAGTTGGGCCAAAAAGAAACAGAAACAAAAATAAAAACACAAAAAACGTGCAAGTTGCACTGAGAAAATAAAGATATATAGATACAAAAGGCAGCTGAAGTTACTTATATTTCTTTAAAATATAAATACTGAACTGATTACTATTTATTATTACTATTAAAATGGTTCCCATTTAAAGAGAAATATTATAATCCCTTAAAAGCTTCTCTTATTTAAAGAAAGCAACCTTTAAACTCCTAAAACTTATTAAAGCCTTGCCCTTGTATATTTTAAAACTAATTTCATGACTTCCAATATATTTTCAGTTAAGAAATAGTCTTAACAAAAGCTCCTTCTGCCTAAAAGTATTCTGTAAAGTCGCTTTAAATATTTACATTGCCTGAAATATATGCAATTTAAGCAACTAAATTGTATTTCCTTATTTCTGCAATCGTGTGTTTCATTTAAAACATGATTATTACTAAAATATTAAACCAGATTATCACAAATGAATTTAAATCCACAAATCAAGCGTCCCCAAAATGTGTGAATGTTTAGTTTCTGACAGATTCAGCCAAGTGTTTACACTTTTGACAAATGAAAATGAAAACAATTGTTGAATTCAAAGCTTTTGCAATCGATTAGGCTTAGCATTTGTACGTTTATAAATTTAATTTAATTGTTTAGGTATTAAGAGATGACAATGGCACTGATTTAATAGGGAAAACTTCAGGCATTCATTTAAATTCTCTTTAAAGATTATGAAGATTGAGGAGTATTCAAGTTTAAATGAAGTTTATTAAGCTGAATTGAATTAAATATTCCCTCATTCTTTAGATTTATTTGTTTTGTCTTATCTGTTGATGTTTTTATAGATTAAATATGTATTTATATTCTCTTTAGGTCTCACGACTACCCTGGCCCAGGAGAAGGCCTGGGGTCGTGGCCAGTTCCGCGTGGGCGTGGGTCATCCCACCTCCCAGCGTCACCTGCCGCCACGCGACCGTGATCCCGTCCAGGAGGCATCCGTGGTGCCCAAGCGCAAGCAAGTGCAGGAATACGAGCCCACCGAACAGTGCCCGGAGGCCAATGGCTTCTATCCGGACAACAAGCAGTGTGACAAGTACTATGCCTGCCTGTAAGTGGCCACGGGGCGTATGCGTGATGTTAGAAACCCTATTAACCAAACAAATTGCAACTCTTGCAGCGATGGTGTGGCCACAGAGCGCCTGTGCGCCGATGGAATGGTCTTCAACGATTACACACCCATCGAGGAAAAGTGCGATCTGCCCTACAACATCGATTGCACCAAGAGATCCAAGCTACGTGAGTATATACCTACATATATCTGCTTAATTTGTGGAGGCGACGTTACGTATGCGCACCGCACACCGCCTGACAAGAGAATCCCGGGCTATATTTAAAAAAGAAAAACCTGCTCCTGCCCCTGGAAGCTCCTACTCCTCCGATGGCCAAAATCAGACCATAAACGCGCTGCGTGCCCGCACTTATTTGCTCGTTACTTCTTCTGGGCTGCGCTTTTTGTCAACTTATTTATTATGCAAACGGCATGCGAGGCGGTTAACCCAAATTGTTGTCGTCAATAGGTCTTTGGTCTTGCGACGGTGCTTTGTTTTTATTTTTTCTTTTTTTTTTTGGGCCCCTCGGTAGACTTGTTTTATTCGTGATTTTATTATTTCCCCAACGCTGGAGCTGGAAGCTGAGAGCAGGGAGCAGCCATCGAAATTTTAAGCCGTGGCCTCAGCAATTGGCTTCCCGCAGCTTTAAAGTTTGGTGCGAATTTTCCCTGACATGTGGCACGTGAGTGTGTGTGTGTGTGCGTGGGTGGCGCATCCTTCAAAACTTTTCGACAGAAGAAGACTTTATTAAAGTTTATCCTCCATCCAACTCCCCCGACTAAACCCGACTAAATTGCTAGCACTAAAACGATTTAAGCACCGGAGTCGGGCGGATGATTTGCTTTTAAAAGCTGTCACTTTTTCACTGTGCGTTTTTGCTAATATAAAATATTACCCAGCGTTTTAGTTACTAAATAAATTATTTGTCCACCCATCAAGGCAATTAGTACACACATTGTGCTGGCCCCATTAGCAATTTCAATTACCTTTGTCTCCCTGTTGGCCCTGCCCATACATATGTTATGTTATGCATGTAAATATATGTATGTGCACCTGAATAAATGTCTGTGTGTGTGTTGGCGTACCTTTGTGCTGGCTGCCAAAAAGCGTAATGTATTTACGAAGCTGCAGAGAGCTGCAGAGAGGAGAAATACGATTGTTTCCCGGGCTCTTTGTGATTTTTAAAATGATTTTTATTGCTGAAATCCGTTCCCTTTGCAGAAACCCCACAAGCTTCACAGCACTGCCCCCGGAAGAATGGATACTTTGGCCATGAGAAGCCGGGCATTTGCGACAAGTTCTACTTCTGTGTGGACGGTCAGTCCAATATGATCACCTGCCCCCAGGGTCTGGTCTTTAATCCCAAGACTGGCATCTGCACCTGGCCCGATGAGGTGGGCGTCACTGGGTGCAAGTCTGAGGATATTTTCGAGTTTGAGTGCCCCAAGGTCAACGAGAGCATTGCAGTGACCCATCCCCGCTACGCCGATCCCGATGACTGCCAGTTCTTCTATGTCTGCGTCAATGGAGATCTGCCACGACGAAATGGCTGCAAGCTGGGCCAGGTCTTTGACGAGGAGAAGGCCCTCTGCGACTGGGCTCGCAAGGTGCCCGATTGGTAAGGATCTATACAAATAATATATATTAAATTCCTGATTATATACCCTTCCTTTCTCCCCATTCCAGTGCCGACTGGTACAAGGGCCGTTTGACCGACGCCGAGCTGGATGAGCTGGAAAACCCTAAGCCCAAGTCCACCACCACCAAGAGGCCGCCACGTGTTCGTGGTTCCTCAAGGCGCAAGCCACAGCCCAAGAAGGTGGAGGAGGAGGAGGAGGCCTGATCCCCCAACTGTATTAGTCTTAAGTGTAACACACTGATTATTGTCGCCATTAAACCCGTCAAGGAGGAGTTCTAACTGCGGATTGATCGCATTCTATATGTGCCATATAGAAGAGCCGCCTGTATAACCGAAGGGCTGACAGAATGGCAGTATGGCAGGATGACAGGATGGCCGGGGAATTAGCCCCTTCCTTCCGAAAGCCCAGCTGAATGTAATATGCATGGGAATTTGTGTGAGAAGCAGTTGATGTGGTGCCAAAACGACAGGATTTTATGCGCATCCAGTGTGCACAATCCGTGCACTCTGCAATGTCCCTCCGCCTCCTTCCCTTGTTCCCTTGTTCCACTCCATGACATGACGAAATCAATGCTTGTCCCCAGCCCCAACTCTCTGCCAGAGTTTTTCCCATTGCCTGCAGCGCATAAATTCAATTTGCCGATGAGCGTGCACAAAAGTATGCAACAAAATGGCAACAACTCGATACAGACGCACACAAACACAAGTGCATGAGGGATAAAGGATGGGTGTCCTGGGTGTCCCGGGTGTCCTGGGGGGAGGGCGAAGGGGGAAACATGTGTATGACGTTTGGCAGACAAGAAGCATTCGATAAAACGCATTGAAAATTGCATTGTGGAAATTGTGAGCAGTTGAAAGGCGAGATTTACAGTGGCCATTGCCAATGTCTGAATGGAGGAGCACACAGAGAAAGGGGCGCCGCCACTAGAATATCCCTATTGTTTAAGCACTGACATCAAATCATAGCAAACGATGACATTTTACTTGGCATGGCACAAGCGTTTGCTTAAATTTATTTATTCATTGGCTGCAAAATGGATTTTGCATCTGCCTCTGGAACGCAGTAATAAGATTTCTGGTAATTCCCCAGAATGGATTAATTGGCCAGCTTCAGGCCAACATATTTTTACACAATCCTCCGGTAGCCATGCTTGCATGCCCAGGCATATTGAACATTATTTTTCCATGAAATCCTTTTTCGGACTTCATTTTTGCTCCAAGGACAACCCCCGCTGCCTGCCTTGTGATCTTTGGCAGCTTAGCTTTTTCCGGTGCTAATGAGCCACAGCTATGGGTCATCTAACCTTGACTTGTGTGGGTGATGCGGCGGGGACAGGCGGCATATGGCCCCTGGACATTGCTGGCATCCAAAGGACGTCTTATTAATTAACCAACACACATACATACGCCACCACGCACCGAGGTACACACTTGTGAACTCACTCAGAACACGGGGACAAGCCTCCTCGCACCATACCGCTGCTGCTGTCAATAATTTGGCACGTCCTGTGACCCCTTCCCCTTCCGGGGGTCCTTGGGCCACGTTCTCGTTTCCGCCCCCATTGTGTCAACTCGACAATGAACCACACAGCCCCCGTACCCCCATACCCTTGGTGCTGCCGTCTCGCACCTTTCCAGTTCAGAGGAGGTCCATCTAAAAAGCATTTCGTCGAACTCAGCGCCTACTTAATCAAGTGTAACATGGACATGTCCAGGCTCACCTGCCGTTTGACATATTGCGCGCTGGCCGTCGAGGAGCAGGCTCCTTCCCCATGCCCGCTCGTGAGTATGTCCTGTGCGCCTCCTGCTGGTCCTGCTTGTCCTGCTTGTCCGCCGGCCAGCGTGCGCGCTCGTATCAAATGTCAAATTTGACATAAACAAG
The DNA here is from genome assembly GCA_018874675.1 of Drosophila baimaii. Lineage (NCBI taxonomy): Eukaryota > Metazoa > Arthropoda > Insecta > Diptera > Drosophilidae > Drosophila > Drosophila baimaii. The sequence goes on from JAEIIU010056523.1 coordinate 68,191, forward strand.
TGTTTACATAATGACAACAACAATTTGCGTAATTGTCACTGGCAGCCGAAGAAGCGAGGATATGCCTGCCAGGATACTGGTCGGGTCTATCCGGAGGTCCTAGCATCTGTGGACTCATCAAATAGAGAGGAGCAAGCCTCGCTGTGTGTGTCCCCTCGATTGAGGGGCTGCATTCAGCCCTTTTGTCCTTGCCACACACTCACTCACTCACACCCACACACTCGGCACACTAAGTTTGTTTGCAGGAACTGATTAATTGATGGGCGTGCGGGGCCTTGGAAAAGGTCAAGATGGGAAAATCTTTTGCCATTGTTTGGCCCTGGCGGGGGAGAATGGGAAAACTTTTTAAATCCAGATTAAACAGCCTTGAAAGTTCACGTTATTTCATGATTAAGTGTTTATCTTCGCTTCCTTAATTTCTGACAACGTCTTTTTATAGCCTGATCTTGCAGGTTATTTATTTTGTTCTACTTTACTATATATATATATAGGTTTTAGGTGCTCTTAAATGGAATATAAATTAATTACAAAGTCTTGCTGGCGGTTAAGTATGATGATTTTCGTTAGTATTTTAGAGTACTTACTTTTTCTTAAAGGAATTTTATAGCTGAACACGAATCTGTAATTAAAAGCAGACAATCCTCAATAGTTAGATATTTTGGAATAGTATTTTTCTATTATCTATGATTTGAGGTTTCTACTGTAAATTTATTTAGAAAATAATAATGTACTCATTTTTGTTATAAGAAATGTTTTCCCATAAAACCTGCTGTGATGGTTTTGCGTTTTTATTTAGAAAACTTATTTTAGGACGAAACCAGCATGTTTCTTACAACATTTCTTATTACAATTAATATATTTACAAACTCACTATATAATCTATCATTTACCTAAGACCTTCCTTTAACTTTAAGACTGTTATAGTCTTGATTTTCGAAAAAAAAACCTTCCTTTAACTTTCAGACTGTTATAGTCTTGATTTTCCCAAAAAATCCTATCTCTATTTGGTGTTTACTTTTGACTTCGACAGCACTTTACGTGTTTGACCTTTTGGGATTAGTACAAGTTTAAGGCCAGCTTGGTATTCTGATCTGGTTAAGCCCCGCCCTGTTGTGCCCAAGAAACAATCAACATCAGAGCAGGACCAGCATCTTTTGGGAGTTTGTGCCACACCCCCTACCAGCCGGCCAGGCCTGCATTATTACCAAAAAGCAAAAAAAAGACAAAAAAAGTAAAGTAAGAAGGGCAACAGCAAAACGAGGTATTGTGCCTTTTGCCGGGGAAAAGTTGATTGTTTGGCCCTTGGGCTATTTGCTTTCTTGATGAAATAATTAAATGTCATTCATTGAGGTCGTTTGCTGCTTATTCTTGGGGCGCCCAAGTCCTAGCCTCCTTCCTCTTCCTGTTTTCTCACTTCCTGCTTCCTGCCGGCCCGGTCCGAGCCGGTCCGGCCCGTGCCGGGCCTTATGTAATTGTTGACCACTTTCGCATATCCTTTTTGCGCCTTGTGCCGGCTAATTTGTGCAGACATCGCCCTGGGGTGGTGCGGGTGCGAGTGCGGGTCCTGCTTTTGATTTCAGCTATTGTAGGCCCTGTCTCTCTGCCCCCCTCAAGTTCATTAAACTTTCGACCAGGCGGCGTCTTTAGTTTGGCTAATTAAGTGCTGCACATCCTGGCCAACGTGCCGTGCCGAGCCAGGCCAAGTTTAATGAACTGCCTGGCCTGGCCCCTGACGTCACACCTGACGCATCCTGTCGGCCGATTTGCATATTCATAAGTGCCACGTCAAAAACAGCAGTCGCAACAGATGGAAGATGGAAAGATGGAATGCTGGAAGATGTTCTCGCCCAGAAATGGTGCGATGGTGAGATGAAGAGATGGATAGACAGCCAGACAACCAATTTGCTGTGAAAACTTTTAAGGTTCTTGGCCAGTTTTCAATTTGATGTAAGCCACCAGTTCAGACCAAAGTTTGAGCCGAGTTTATTGCCTTGCAAGTGGCAAGCGGTGGCAACTGGCAAGTGGCAGTGGCATGGAAATCAATTCAAGCCCTAGCCCGGGAAAAGCCAGTTTTCCCCCGGAGCCAGCCCGAAAGTCTGGCGTAGTGTTGTGCCAACTTTAAAACTGTCAAATGGACAAGCCAAATGCCAACCCGAAACTGTCAAAAGTTATGAATTTGCCAACGCACAGAGACACACGCACAGGATATACCGCCGCATCCTTTTTGGATAACAATTAATGCGAAAAAGCAATTCGAGTAACTGGGCAACTGGGCAACTGGGAACTGGCAACTGGTAACTAGTTACTGGACTGGTGGTACGCTGGTTACCGCAGCTAAACACAGGAATTGGGCTGCGCCCGGTCGCCTTAGGCAGCACATATAAATCACATGAATTTATTATGATGATGGCATAAATCATAGAGAGAGCCATGCAATATATAAAATTGCAGCAATTTTTTTCTCTTTGTTTTAGGGGGTTTTTTGTGTTTCTGTTGAGGCATCAACTTGGGGGCATTGTGTTCGTTGTTTAAGCGCCGCAAAATATGCAATTCAAGCGATACCAGTTGACAGCCTGGAGGGGGGAAATAGGGGGTTCTGGGAAAAGCAGTGGCAGTGCTGACATTTTGGCTGGTTTTTCCAGGTTTACCTTTAATTTGTTACCTAAATAAAATTAGGTAATTAGGTGATAGTTGTAGATATTGTAGTGATTCAGAAATGAGGTGAATATACATATGTTTTACATAATTAATTAACATTGAAATATATTAAAAGATTTCATTATATTAAACTTGTCTGGAAAAAGGAAAATCTGGAGAATTTATTATTATTTTAAGAATCTTAATTTTAATGATTCTACGAGCTTAAGTTTGTCCCAAATAATCTTAAATGTTTACATAATTTTTCGGTATAATTTACCCTCCATATTCCTTTATAGAAATTAATTATAAACTCGCTGTACATATACTAAATAATAAAAATAACAAATAAATACTTAAATTAAGCTTCCACCATAACCCCAACCTTATCAAAAATCTTACGCATATTTTAATTCCCTGGAAAACTTACTTTAAATAATTTTCTTTCCCTAAAGAAATGCAAATTATTATCTTGAAGAAAATTCAAACTTGGGGAAAAGTTTTGGCTTGTTTGTAATTACCTGGAAAATAGTTTTTTTACGGGTTCTGATTTCAGTTTACCCCTTTGGTTTTTACACAAATTTATACTGCTTTCCTTGGCAGATAATTTTAATTACTTTATTTGCGTTGTCTAGGAATTGTGAGTAGTTAAATTTATACTAGGAAATATGAGCCAAGTTGTATTTAAAAAAGACAGGCAAAGATCAAGACCTTGTCAACAAGTTTTCGTTTCGTTTTAATTACCCGGGTAATAGTGAATTTATAGTTCCCGAGTTTGGTCTCCTCCAAGAGGTAGTTGTTTTGCGTTTTTATGGTTTTGTTTTTTCGGCTACTTTTCGGTAAGTTCACCCAGCCAGAGCTCCGGAATGCCGGGCAGCACTCGAAGCCGGGGTAAGTCGGGTCAGTTGCTGTCACCATTGGGGGGGGGCCTGTGCTTGGTCAGAGTGAGTGGTGCAGGGCAGAGTGCACCGCTGCGGCGAAATGTTCCGACAGCTGGGCACATGTACGTACTGCACCCTGGGTCCTGGGTCCAACTTGGCCCATAGCCATCCCACCGAAACCCATAGAAATGGACTTCTTTGTTTTTGTGTGCCGGGCCTAAGCCCGGGGCAACCAGTTGGACACCGGACAGGGGACAGGGGACAGTGCACCATCCCCTCGCAATTTGTTTTTAGTGGCCTGTTTATGTTGTGAGTACATGTATGTATGAATGTGAGTGTGTAGCTGCTGCAGTGGCCGTAGTAGTAGTTTTTAGTAGTTTGCAGTTTGTAGTCTTTCTCGGCGGCTGTCACTTTTCATTGCCCCAGCATGTTCATAATTTCCATGTTAATATTGCCCTTGAGTCGCAATTCAGCAATGAAATTAACCCGGCACACACATGCCATGTGTGTGTGTGTTTTGTCCTGCGGTCGGTCTCCTGCTCCTGGCTTCCAATCCGAATCCAAACTCACTCCCACAACAAAAACATGTCCATTGCAATTAGCATATGAGCAACAAACCATGTGTGGCCCAGTGCGCGGCGGAGCGGCAGTTTTGCGGTGGGATTGTGGGCGTGGCGAAGCTTGTAATTTATGAATTTTATGGCATTTCTGTTTAGGGACTTGCGCCGGCAGTCAATGGCGATGACGAGCACGAGGACGCTGGGGGATGGGGATGGGGGTTGATGATGAGGGCGGTCAGTTAGCTGGCCGCACTTTTAATTTGATGAATATGGTTGGCGGTGGAAAGCTAACATGATAGCAGTTTGAGGTTGGCTCCCGCTGGGATTGTATATAATCCTATTTTTTTTTTGCAGCCGATTTGTATTGGTTTTTAGAATAAATATAAAAGGTTTTACGCTTAAGGGAGAGATAAAGGGATTTATTTATAAATTAATTGAACTAGAAATAATCAGTAATACACATATATGAGGTGTTATTTTATATATGTAAATATTTCTGAAAAAAATATACACATTTTTTTGTGTTATTGTTAAAAAGTGTTTAATTGCTGAAGTGATTATTTTTTATGGGAATTATTGTACTTACATTTAAAAATAAAGCGATGTACGTGGATAAAAAAGAAAAGCATACTTTCAGGCTGTTCTAAATATATAATTTAAAATAGCTTATCAGACCTTTTCCAGTTTTCGCTCTCGAAAGTAGAGGGGAAAGAGAGATGCCCTTTTGTCCCAATATTGCATTTGAGTTAGATGAGTATCTCTTCATATTTTCATAATTGCTTATTTTCGGGGTGTTCTAAATATTGGATCGCTGTTTAGTAATAGCATACTTTCAGGCTGGACTAAATATGTAAAATATAAATAGTTTATTTAAGTTTTTTTTTATTGATTTAAGGCGTTTTATATTAAATAAAATATGACTCGAAATAAAATAAATATTCTAAAAGGTAGAATATGTATTTTATTTCGAGCCATCTTTATTGTGTGTCCTTAGAAAGAAATTGAAGAATATAACCGCAAGTTTAAGTTAAACAAGTAAGAAAAGCTAACTTCGGGCGGAGCCGAAGTTTATATACCCTTGCAGATAATTTG
>JAEIIU010056526.1:0-34887 GCA_018874675.1 Drosophila baimaii
AAAATTTGGGAAAATGATCTCTAGGGTATATACTTTAGGATTCAGCAAAAAAAAAATTTCGATTTTTTTTAAAAAAAAAAAGGTATATAACCCCTTAAACATTTAATTAAATTATCTCTCTTTCTAAACTATTTTCACAGTCAACCATGTATTATGTTGCAATTTAATATGCTCTCAAAAAACATTTTTAGCCCCCACACACACTCACTCATAAATAAAACAAACAGACCAAATAATCGAAAAAAAAGAAATCACATACCATAAAAAGGAACCAGAAAAACTGGGCGTTTCCGGAACCCGCAATAACTGTCAAATATCAATGTGCCCACAACCAAAAAAAAAAGAAACGAAAATATAGCCAGAAATGTCATAAAATAAATAAATTTATGTAGGACAATAAAAATAAAATCCAATAAAAATTGCCTTTCCTCTGCTGCCTCCCCTATCGACCTCCAACATTGGGAACATAAGGAATTCAACTTGAACTTGTGAACAATAAGGATGTGAGAATCACAAGCAAATTATATTTAATGGAATGGATTTACATACATGCCATATACGAGGTAACAGACCCGCATATTCAAATGGAGGTCAAGTTCAGGAATAGTTATAATTATAAGAATCAGCCTTGATTTCTTGATAGATTTTAGGTTTTCTCCCTACAAAAAATGCCCGCATTTTTCCCTAAAATGCTGCAATCTCTTTGGATAATTATTTTATTGTTGGATTTAAGGAGGCCAGTGACAGATTACCTCAGTGACCCTAGGTTCTTAATTACAAACCCATTTGTTTGCATGCCCCATACCGATTAGGGGTTCTACATATCGATGAGGGTTGGTAAATTTAATTATCGTTAATCTTTCGATAATTTGCCATGAGAAAATGCTCAGTTGGGCTTTGTTATGGATGGTTGGCAGTGTGGCTTGACCCTCGGCATAAGATAAATGGGATGCGACATTCACAAATGATAATCATGTCATGATTCAGCCAAGATAAGACATACAAATATAATTTAAAAATTTAAAAGCTTATTTAATTTATGTAAGAAATTCCTCTTGGAATCTGTTTGAAGCCCAAGTTAAAACTAATTTGTCTATATAATCTATAAAAATACTGGCATATGACTGACAAAAAGCAGTTCAATTAATTTCATGGAGCACCGTCTCAGATGGCTGATAAGTCAGCTCGCATTAGACAAAGTAATCAGCTTGAAGTGAGATTATTGTTTGCCCTAGGTTAGTGGTGCTTTTTTGATTACGAAAAAAAAAAACACATCACTCTCTGAACGAATTTACATACCATCCGATCGCACATCAAAGGGAGAAACTTGACATTTTGCACTTGGTCAAGCAGAGAGCGATGCTGGTGCTGAGTCTGGGCAAAATTGTGGCAGGCGGACTCAGGCGGCCGACATCTGAAGGGGTTTGCACAACTTATGGCGACATCGATAGCACAAATACCAAAAAAAAAGAGCGGAAAAAACGAACCCCTGAAACACTCGACAAGCTGTTGGCATACATAGAGAATGTGCTGAAAGCCCAAAGACACTCGAATGTATGCTACAGTTGCCGCCAAATGTCTTTACACACACATACAGACACTCGTATATTCCCACTCCCATCTGTGTTTCCTGGCCAGATCCTAAATCCACGCCAGCCCCATCTCCGAAAGTTGCCTGTCATTTATCTTCAGCGTTCTTTTTTTTTTTTTGTTGCCGAGGTCTAACGAGAAATGTCGACCGAGCAGCCCAAACTTGGTTTGCCTTGCTTTTTTATCTTTTACAATTAGAAACGTTGTCCCTGGGCACTCCATATATTTACACAGAGAGAAAAGAATGATTTCTTACTTATTACTCACATTTTTAAAAGGATATTTGTGAATTTTATTAATATATAATTTAATTTGAATAACCTTTTTCAGACTTTTATATTGATTCAATTTGAAATTAATACACATTTTTTATATTATTATTTTTAGTGTACTTACAGATACAAATATATATATTTTTTTCGTGTGAATCTTCCTGATTTGTTCGTCCCTTGGTCAGATAAATGTAATTTTTGGCCCGCCGCCCCACCCCCCTTGCTGTTAGCATGTGATTAAGGAAGGAAATTGTTTTGGACAACGCACAAAACAAATAACGCGCCGCTACGGGGTTGTGTCCTGCCTTTGGAGCAGGATATTTTCGCTCGTCTCTTATCGCCTAAGTAGCATCATTTAACTGCTGTCTGTGGTCGGTTTCCTTTTTTCGCTTTCCTATTTTTTTATTGTCATCATTTGTTTTCGTGTTTTTTATTTGGTTTTTTTTTTTTGCGTGGGTCACAATTGCCGGGCATTGTAATTTGTCGTGATGAATGTTTAGCAATGATTGTGGTTGGATCGGAAGGTAAAAATATGGTAAATCGAATTTATTTTGTAATAATGTTTGGCAATAAAAAAATAAACAAAACTAATAATATGGTTTTTATAAGAAAATAATTTTAATGTTATAAAAATGAAAAATAATAGGTATACTAATGATAAAAGGTAACATCGATTTTAAAGAAAGAAATCATTAAAAAAGAATATGATCATGTAAATGGATTTTATAATACAAAAATAAAAAAATTATGTTACTTTAAAAGTACAAAAATATATGTCATAAAGAAATCATTTTAAAGTTTGATATGTGGAAGTTTACAAAGAAAAATATCGCATTTAACGATATAATATCGATATTTTCGATAATATCAAAAGTATCACCAAAAAGTTATTTAATTTATTGTTATGTTTTATTATTAAGCATTTCTAAAATATCTTTAAACCTAATGATAGATAACCTATATTTAAATATTTTTAATAATATAAACTATGTTTAGAAAATTGTTCCAATATTTCAAGCATATCCCAAGTTCAAAATATCGATTTATATGTCGATCGGTACAGAGACCTATACATTGACCCGCATATCGATATTTTTTTTTACCCCTATTTTGTGGTATATATAAATATTAAATTAATTATTATTTATTAATTATTTTTCACTTATTCTATTCATAGAACTGATGACATTTTTAGACAACCATTAAGTTTCCATATAGTTAACAACACCCTATCCCCTCTCATTAAAATAATATAATAAAAATAAATTACACAATAATTGTAAGCAATGCAATCCACAATTGATGTGTAAACCCTCTAATTGGGCATATGGATTTGTGGTCGCCTGGTCACACGAGTTCAAACAGGTTGCTCCGGTAACTGCAATCAGCACAGAACAGATATACTACATATATATAGAATCTTAACCCCTCGCGATGGGGTAACCGCATACTTATATTTCGGTGGATGATGTTATGAGGGTGTGCCCGACCCCAAACCCTTATAATTACATAATCAGGAACGTTAAAAAAGCGGTTATTGTCAGTCAGCCAAGGCAAGCGGGTGAAGTGACATTTTGTGGTTAAGCCATTTCGTCCTTTTTTTTTGGGGGGGAAACGTGAGAGAGGTGGCTGCTGCTGCCGCTGCTGCTGCTGCGCCCGGCAACGAACGCATAATTTATAATTGTCAGGGGAATGACCGCAGAACCAACTCCGGGGGGATGGGTGGGGTGGGGGTAGCAGTGCTGATTTATGGAATTTAATAAATTTCCACAGATTTTAATCGCTTGTAATTAAACGACGAGAAGCACTGCAACAACAACTACAATGGCAAAAAGAGAGATGACGACGACGACGACGACGAGGATGTTGTACAAATTTTCAATTAAAATTAAGAACGAAATAAGCGACAGGTGAAGTCCGGTTTGACTCTCCCTTATTTGATTGGTTTTTTCTACCATTCGATTCGGTTGGGTGTGGGTGTGAGTGTGTGTGTATTTCCAATTCAATTTCCCAGCCAAACATTTCCTTTTATTTTTATTTCATTATGTTGCTCATATATGTACACACAGATGAGGTTAAAATGGTAGTCAAATTTCAATAAAAAATTATATATTTATTCAAAGAATTCATGTATTTATAAAATCAAGGAAATAAGGAGTAATGAAAGGGTTTTTTCTTGCTAATTTTAAATCATAATCTTGTGAATTTTCTCGTTTTTTGTAGAATATTGAAATACTAAAGCATTAACTTTAAACCTTATAAATGTATTCAATATATAAGAAGCATGTTCTACCTAATAACATAAAAAAGAGTATGTTTTCTTTGTTTAATATTTAAATAAACTGATTTTTCCTAGCCTCACTACTAGTATCTTAACCTCAACTGTATGTACGTATTTTCGCTGGACTCTGGAAGTCGCCTTGCTGTATTTGTTATTGTATGGCATTATAAAGCCTCTCATATTCTTACCATCGGTTATCGCAGATTGATTTTACTCCGCACTCCTCCTCTCCCGTTGGCGATCTTATTTTTTGTATTTCCTTGGAGACAAACTGGCCCGGCCACAGGACTCGAGTTTTTATCCAACTTCAAAGGACTTTTGGCCGCTGCTGAGCCTCAAGTGTCCTTGCGGTTTGTCCTGCCACGGCTTATGCGACATTTTCTTTTTTTTTGCGTTCCTCTGGCTTCCTCGGCTGTGTGATTTTATTTGATTTTCTTTTTGTTTCCTCCTCCATCGTCAAAAAAAAAGAAGAGAGAAGCTCTCAAGATATGTGGCAGAGTTGGCACTTTTGCGGCTGCCATATATTAGATTTTGTCGCGGTCGGGGCCTTCAAATTGGATAGTTCTTATATTTATTTATTCATTTACTTCAAATCCTGAAGATCCTTTTGCTCTTTTCTTTATAGTTCATGCCCAAATAGAGTCGTAAAAAAATGACACAAGTATTGCTTACAACCCCATCTAGGTTGCTTTGATTATGCACTCATGTGTTTCTAAAACTATCTAAATTTAATATACATTTTTTGTTTTTAATAAATATGTTAAAAATTTATAGTTTTCCTGAAGAAAAAACGCCTTATTACCCCTCTTGCCGGCTAGTGAAGAAGCGAGAGCGATCAAGCCACCAGTGCCGCCGCCATGTCCTTAGGGGAGAATGAGCTGAGCAAGGGGAAGTTCCTGGGACTAGTCTTGCTGATCTGGTTAATATTCCTCCTGGTGGCCGGTCCCCAGTGGATGATCATCTGCTTGTACGCGAAGCAACATGTGATATATACGCTGGTCTTACTCCTCATCGGATGCATCCTGCTCATCTGCATCCACTGCATCGAGCCACTGAAATACCGGCGTCCTTGGAACTATATATGCATCATTATCTGCTATGAACTGTTGACCCTCGGCGTGTCCACTTTTCTGGCCAGGTGGGATCTCATCAAAACCTTTATTATAATTGCCGTTGGCCTGCTCCTCTCGGCATTTGCTCTCATCATATCCTTGGTGCTGATCCTGATAGGCAGATATCCGAATCCCTCCAAGATGGCCGTCGTGGGTGTGCTGGGATTCATCCTGGTCTTCTGCATCGGATCCATTAATATTTTTGTAACCTGGTTCTATCTGATGGATGTCGTAGTGAGCGTTTTTCTGGCCAGCGTGATCATTGTGATGGTTTGTCACGTGCTGATAACCAACGACAACTTCGAGCTGCTCAACCAGGACGATGCCGTGCTTGTGGCATTTGTGCTTTTTTTATGCTACCTCCTCTTTTTGGTGGGTTGTCGCATAGCCGCCTACTGCATTATATCCAACATGCAACATATGTATCCAGAGAAGGGATTTGGAATAACGTTGGCAGAAGTAGAAAATAAATACTCTATTTTTTATATTTAAATACATCTTTTGGAGACTGAAGACTAAATGGAGTAGTTTTACTTATTGGGGATATACAGAAATATTTAAGGTATAGGTAAAATATAAGGTTAGCTATAGCTAACAAAGTTTCCTTTCCATTGGGATTACTCAGATCACGAATGAAATATCTTGAAGGTAACGCCTTATTCAGTCCCGACGTGCTGGCATTCACGTAGATCCCAATGCTTCGGAGATCAATATGGCACAAAAGTGAATCATCCTCAGATCGGGAACTTATGATGGAGCAGCCTCAATCACGTACCTGGCTCATGGTGCAGACGTGACTCGTGAGTTTATCTGGAATCGAAGGCTTTGTCATCTCAGATACATGCTATATCCATATGATATGAGTGCAATAGTTCTCTAATTAATCATTTAATTATATTTACATTTTAAGAATTTCATATATATTTAAGAATTTTAAGCATTCATTCTTGGTTTCAATAGTTAGTTAAGTTAAACAATTCAAACAACCCAACATTTACTATTTTAAATATCACATTTTATGACATACATTATGAAAAATTGAAACAATACATTTATATTTGCCAATAAATATATAAGAAACGTAAATGACTTTATTTCTTTGAATTTCAAATTCGAATAGCTGCGCAAAAAATAATTTAAAATATATAATATTTCCAATTGATACAATTACGTATTCATAAACAATATTCCCACATTATTTCGCTTTATTGATAAGCCTGGGCAAATCACCGAAGGTGCAAGGGGCCACAAATTCAGACGAAACAATTTTTTTTTTCAATGAAACAAACAAGATAGGCTTTCTAGGAACCCAAACCATTATCTCTCATTTGTGACGACAAATATTTATAATCAGTACACACACAAATATTCGCTTAATACAAGCTTGCAGCCTATATAAACAATATTTTAAAATGTGAGGCCACAGTCTTAATTTTCTAGAGCATTAGACAGAATGCGCTACTTTGCAATCGTCCTGTTTCTTGGTCTCTGGCATAATATCCTGGCCGGAGGACTGGTAAGCTTTACTTGATTAAATATTGTCATATATAATAAATATAAATAACATTCTCTCCGCCAACTCAATAGGAAAATAATGTCGTGCTCAGTGATCTGGAACAAAGGCTGGTGAGATTGGAAGGTCGTCAGTTCTCCGAGAGCCAAGATCTTGAGCACAGGATGCTCCAAATGGAAGTGCAGCTGGGAACCCAACAGGGAGATGAGAAATTTATTTCGATCCAGCTGGAAGCTAAACCCACACAGAAACCCCCTTCCGGTGAATTGACGCTGGTTGAGAGACTCGAAAAAATTGAGAAAAACTGGGAGAAAGATTTGGCAAAGAAGCTGGCGAAATTCTCCGCAAAACACGACAATCTGGCTGAGAGGTTATCGGTCTTTGAAAAGCAAGTAAGAGAGCAGCGAGATAATGCTAAAATCAGTGAAATAGTGGAACAAATTACGCAGAAAGGAAATGTGCCATCAGATCTGAATTTTTTAAGCAAATTTCAAAAGATCGGTGAAAAGTATTACATAATTGAGCATGAAAAAGTGGCAACCTGGAACGAGGCTTTTAACAAGTGTACAATGCTGCACGGCGTTCTGGTAAGTCTCCAAAACGAAGAGGAATGGCAGGCTATCAAAGAGCATTTGGAGTCGGACAAGAGCTACTGGGTGGACATCAATGACATTCTCGATGAGGGAGACTACATGTCCGGATTGACTGGCCGAAAGGCACCTTTCCTGAAGTGGGAATCTCGCGAACCTAATCATCTCAATTCCATAGAAGATTGTGTGGAGCTGCGAAGAGACTATAATCACTACATGAATGACATACAATGCTCGGAAAAGAACTCTTACATATGCGAGTTGAAATTACCCACTGTATAATGTGTGTATTTTCTTTGAAATTAAATAAAATAAAATTTAACTTGTAAAATTCGATACCAAAAATATTTATATTTATTTTATTTTCTTTATACTTAGTCCCAAATATTTTCTTAGCATTTTTGTTTTGTGATTTAAAATTAAAATGGTTCAGAAGGCTGTTTATTGGATAGTTGCTACACTTTTTAGGAGTGGCATTGTTGGTGAATGAGTCACTGAGTGTCCACCTAGATTTCAAACACTATTTCTATATATATTTTCTAATAGCAGAATTCCCAAATATATTTGCTTGGCAAGCCCTTAAAGTTTATGATTCAAAAACCATTAAATACTTGTAGAACATGTGAAACATGAAACAGATTTACCAGAAATAAATGCGACTGATGGCCCCTTGGTCAGCCATAAATTAAACTAGAAAAGTATTTGCCAATTCGAATGGGTCGGAAAAGGGGGTTCAGGGGGGAGTGGGAGTGGAAGGAAGGGCCGGCGGCCGGCAATTGAAATTGTCGTCATTTCTGTTGTTATTGCTCGGTTTTTGCTGGCTGGCAGCGGATGCAATTCCTACAAAATGATAATTTATGATAATGATGCTTCCGCTTTGGGGGCGCGCGCACACAGAAATCTGGACACAGGACACAGGACACATTGGACATTGGATCGTGTGCCGTGCTGCATAAAAATCAGTTCAGCCAAAAGCGGAGATATGGCGAAAAATTTGCCAGTTTCATTCATTTCACGGGTCTCGGGCCTCTCGCATATTTATTGATAATTTCCGTGAATTTTGCAGCAGTCAAGCGAGAGCGGAAGTTGTGCCATTTGCTGCATGCCGGCCCCGAAAAAGGACAATAGTTGTCCGAACAGCCGCCGCCGTCGTCGGTAAGTGGGCGTGCCAGAGTGGGGAGTGGGTGGGTGGTTGGGTGGTGTCCCCAAATCAAAGTGCCTATCGATTGCGTTGATTTGCCTTGCTCATTGTCTCAGGCAGAGGCGCCGCCGCCACCGGCACTCCCCCCCTCACAGACCCACCTCCAAAGCCAAACCCTGCCCTGGCAATTGTTTTGACTGCCCCTGGAGTATTTATGGGTTACGCTCGAACAATAATAGCAACAACAACAATGACAGTGGGCTAGTCCATTGTCTGTGATTATCAATAAACATTAGCCAAACAATGGGATGCTCAGTGTCAGTGGTGGCTCTCCATTCTAATGACCTTGAAAATTAGTTCCTGGCATAAATCTGCTCCCCCACACCCCCCACACCCTAACACACACACACACTCCACAATCTCCCACGCAACTCCTGTCCATAATATGTTGTTAATTATTATTATTTATCGCTCATTGCATATTAATTGCTGGACATATGACAAAAATTCCATTTTAATTTGCAATTACCAACATATGGCCGGGGCACATATGGCAGGGCTCAGCGGATGGCTGATGCACTGCATCCGCTTTTTTGGTTAGCGGCAGGAAGATCCATTAAGGGCACTTCAGGAGGAGGGATACCCCGAAAATTAAAGAACTAAAGTTTATGGATACTATTTAATTGGGCATTAATTTTATAAATATTTATTTATTATTATTATTATTTATTTAGCAGATCACTTCTTGTTGGAGGTGAGAAAAAATCGATTTAAACATTGGTATAATCGATCCTGTTGGTTTTGGTCAATCATCGATTAGGGTTTTAAAGAAAGATGAATTGTAAACTTCGAACCTTATCGCCTTTTCGAAAAAATACCCCTGATATCTATGTATATCAGGGGTCAATTCGCTCTTCATCTTATTTAAGGAAAGGAGCCCTAGTGTCTCCATAGATATAGATATAGATATAAATATAGCTGCAAGTATTCTCTGACCAAGGAAACTAGAAGTACTAAGATGAGTAATGACCATACATTTTATTTGCAAAATGCGAGGCCATTTTTTAGTTTTTGGGCTAGTACTTCTAGTGATTTGAATAACTGGAGATGAAATAAATTAACTTTAAAACAATGTGTACTCTTTGAGTTCCAACTTCTTATGAACAATGTTTCCCCCTAGATCACCCATTTTCATTACCAGCACATGTATTTTTTTACCACAAAGCAGTTCAATATATTTTTAATTAGTCTGAATGATTTTTTCCCCAACCTGAGCTCTATAAAAATGTGTTAAGAGTGTGGATATGAATAATTTATTTATACACTCCGGTATACACAAGCCACAAACTTTTGGCAATCAAAAATGCGAATGGTAAATTTGTTCAACCGCATTGAGTCGAGCTACTCATTTGCAAGAATTTAAAGTGCACTTGCCAGTTGCATGTGAATATGGAAATAGTTTTCCTTATCTGCCCAGGGTCTGCTGACGCTGACTTTGCCCAAAATACGGCGGCAAATGGAGCCAAAAGTTATAGCCGAACAGAACAGAAGTCTTCCATTTCCGAGCAAAAGAAAAACTTTCGTTTGGGGATAATGCGAGTCGCACAGTGAACGAAGTGTTTGGCACAAAGTTATGCGCCAGCCAAACAACAATAAAATAATATAATTTTTTTGTTTGCCAACTCTCAATTGGGGTAGGAAAGTAGGGAAACGTGTTGCCGGCGAATCCTGGCGTCCTCCATAATTTTTCTTTTCTGTTTTTTTTTGGCAATTCGCGACTCGTTCGACGCTTGGCCATAAACTTTTGAAGGAATATCGAAAGTTTGCTCGCATCGCGCTCGGCTCGGCAAAAAGCTTCGAGCTGCGCGAGAGACACAAAGGCTACAAAACTTATAACGAGAAAACTTTGCCACTTGGCAAAAGCGCGATAAAGAAACAAACAGAAGAGAACTGAACAGTGCAGAGCAGAGCAGAGCGGAGCAAAATAGAGCTCGGCTTCGACTTGGCCAGAACCGAGTGAGCAGCAGAGGGGAGGGGAGATGAGACGTGCTGAGCTGGGCTGAACTGAACTGAACAGCCAAACTAGCAGCAGAAGATGCCGGCGAGATGATACCACTCGCGTAGGTAACTTGGCCAACAGCGGAAAGTGGTACTCCTCCGGCTGGCTGGTGTCGCACTTCAAGTTCCCTATGAAGATGATTAAATTAATATTGGTAACAGGATTCCGAGGAGACCGAACAGTAAGTAAAAGAAAGAAAAGTCTGGAATTTTTGAATTAAATTGAATATAAAATGTAAAGCCAAATCATAATATACATTTAAGTTAATTTTTAATGAAATATTATAGTTTTAATACAAAAACTGCTCACGTATTTAAATATTAAACTGTTCAAGTATTGGTATCAGTAACGATATCGGTATCGCTATCAGTATCCATATTTGGGTTGTAGGTACGTACATATATCGATAAAGTAGTAACGCTCTTAATACTGATGTAGGGTTGACATATTGCCAACTAAGGATGCATATAGAAAGGAAAAGTCCTTTATGATACTTATATTAAAAACCAAATGATATCATATTGAAAATATCGTAAAGTTTGCTGTATTCAAATTTGAGATATGTGTGGATTTTGGCGACCTTTTTACTTCCTCAGAAAAGTTTTGCTTATAAAGTTTGCATATAAGCCGACAGACAGACAGACAGACAGACAGACAGACAGACAGACAGACGGACAGACAGACAGACGGACATGGCTAGATCGACTGGGCTGGTGATGCTGATCAAGAATATATATACTTTATGGGGTCGGAGGTGACTCCTTCACTGCGTTGCAAACATCATGGCAAAACTATAATACCCTCTGCACTGTATCACTATATTTTTCAATGTATTATAAATAATAGTTCCCAATTAAATTTAAGTAGTCTCAGATTGTTGATACTTTTATTTCTGGGTGTCTATACCTTCCTTTTCTATACATATATTATATAAAAAACCATAGAAAAATGTATGCAACTCTCGAAATAATTCTTATCAATCCCAAAGCAAGACGGAGGCCTCTTCGAAAGTCAACAAATGATTTCGAGTATCAGTTCACTAGAGACTTTCACCTTCAGTGGTCGTACACACATTCCTGGTATTAGAATGTTCAAGTTTGGAACATATTTTCTATGCGCATTGGTTGTGTGCAATCTGTGGAATGGATCCTTGGCGAATGATCAACATTCATCTTACGTTTGTCTCTTAGATGATCCCAATCCAAATTCGTGTGACAGCTTCTGTCTCACTGGTCTGCGGCCGCTGCTCAACAAAATCGACACACGTCTGGATCAAGGAAACACCCGGGATGCTGCCATCGTTAATGAACTCCTGGGGAAGATGAACAGTCAGCATGCTAAGATGGAAGCACTACTTCAGGGGGTACAGACCAAAATGGAAGCTCAACTTCAGATGGTCCAGACCAAGATGGAAGCACAACTTCGGGAGGTACAGACTAAGATGGACGCACAACTTCAGGAAGGGCAAGCAAAGATGGAAGCCATACAGACCAGGCTAGAAAGCCAACTGCAGGCGCTACCCACCAAGATGGAGGACAAACCAGGTGCCATAGTCGCCTATCCGCTTGCAGATTTTTTCTGATCGTAGAAGAAGCTCAGGATTGGCGTTCCGCACGCACCTGTCGTCAGATGAAAGCTAATCTTGCCTCTATTAAAAACGACGACGAATTTACCGAAATCCGTACAAAACTCAAAAAAAGGGAAAAAATACTGGCTAGGATCACCAGATCTATTTAAGAACACAAACTGTCCCATCTTAACTCTAGAATATAGGACAACTGTATGCTCTGATTCTAAAGCGTACTTTATTTGCCAGTCGGAGTTTCCGTCTTAATCAATGACTTTTGACTATGAAAAATTATTAGCAATTGAAATATATATCTTTAATATATTAGTGCTGATATGTAACGTTTCAATTTTTGAATTTCTTAATCAAGATGGTTATCGTTTCACTAAAAGTTCGCAGCACAAAGATTACCCCTGGACTCCATTGAGAACGGATTCAAAAGATCATCAGATGTCCTCGAGCCGGCAAAACTTTTCTAACAAATTTGAGATATCGGAAAATATCACACATTAAAATATCGATATTATCGGAAAAATATATGAAAATTGTTTTTATATTTTCTCCCTTAACTTATATCTTGAAAATTACATTTCAGAAATTCCTCTGTAATATTAAATAGAATTTTGATTAAACATTTAAATATCTATTCATTAAATATCGATACAGTACCGAAATATCGATCATCATTACTTTTTTAAACAGCATCTTCTAGTATGCCCTCTGAAGATGCTGTTAACGTCTTTGAAAATGGCTGTCAACGTAGTTCTTCCATATAATATCATTCTTAAAAAAAAAGTTGATAATCTATCTACACAAAAATTGTGAAGATCATAATTACATATATGTTCCTTAATTCTTACTAATCTTGCCAACACCAAAAACATGTGCTAGAATACGTCAGCATAGCCTCTACTTCATATCAATGCGCATATATACCCCAAAATAAGGTGCAGAATCCAGGGTATGCCGGAGCAGCGATTGGATAAAAACTTGCTGAACCTCAGCCCACAGAGTCGCCGGCTGGCTAAAAATATATATGTATATAAAACTTGAGCGGAGGCAAAATTTTCTGCTGACAATGGAAAAGCAGAGGGAAAACTCAAGAAAACTCATTCGCGCGTTTTAACTAACTAAGCAGAGGGAGCTGAGCCGAGCCGAGCAGCGCAGAGCCAGAGCCAGCTAGGTTGCATAAGGAAAAACTGGCAAAAATTATTATTTACGCACGGATGGTGTCATCTAATTATGAATTCATTTTCGCTTTGTACACCGCCAGCGCCCACAACAACGGCGACTTCCTTGGGCCGCGTTTTCTTTGGGGCCCGGAGCAGGTCTGAGAAATTAACAGAATGCGACCGCACTCGGACAATACACCTGCAGTGCTGGGAAAGCAGCTTCCCGATCATCATTCTTCCCATTATATGGCGGCGGCTGTGGCGTTGGCTTTGCTGGGTCGCTTTTAATGCAATTTTTTCTATTATTTATTTCCCTTTTTTTTTTCTGTGTTAGCCAAGCTAGGGCGCGCGACGATAAAAAGTTAGCTGCACGCAGCGTTTTCAGCAGCATTTTGCATTCTACATTTTTGCGCCCAAGTTGCATTTTTAGCTTGGACCAGGACACGACCAAAAGAAAATTTCATGCTCTTTGAAAACTTGTTAAAGTATGATAACCACAATGCAGGCCACACTTCCCCCACTTCCCATCCCATCCCTCCCAAGCCATCCGCATGCGTTCCCCCAGAGCAGGGTTCCAAGCAAAAGCAGCAAAGAATTGCCGCAAATAATAATAAGCAAGTTGGATTCCAGAGCCCGGGACTCGTTAACTCGCCTCCAAAAGTTAAGAAATGCATAAAATTTGTTAACAAGCTAAAAAAAAAAAAACAGAATAATGTAATGCTAAAAAAAATGGTGCCTTGTTCGTACTTAACAAGGCAGCCATTTTCTTAGCGGAAATAGCTAACAAGCGCAAAATTTCCTAACCAATACCCTTACGCGAACGACAGCGTTATGAGGGACAGGAACTTAAAAAAGGATCCATTTTTTATATAAGCTGATAAATTAAATAATAAAAGTATATTTGATAAGAAAAATTCCATTGAACTTTTAAAATCTAAATAAATTAAGAAACAAATAAAAATAACTACATTTCAGAAGGCCAGACACTTGCATAATTAAAGTACTTTATGTTTAAGACAATAACAATAACACATTCTAAATTGTGTATTTCTTATGAGTAACCATCAATATTTTATATATTACAGAGCATTTTGTATTGGGTTAAAAACCATTTAGATTTTGCTTCTTAAAAAAAATAAGAAAAAAATTATTAACGTTGGCATTTGCAGGGGAGAGATGCTTTGTTTGGTTTAAGAATACATCAAAGTATAAACTATTTTTTAATGGGTGTTCAGTTAAAGTTTTCCTAATGAGATCTCGAAGACTTCATAAGTAAGTATTTCGGGATTATGTAAGCCTTGTAATTGGAGGCCTCGTTTTCTATTTATTTGAGATGATGAGCCGCCTCCTCTGACGCCTAGCACTTTGAGTACTCATTAAAGCCCCATACACACAGAGTGGAAAGTAAAACAATAAAATAAATAAATTTAAATTGCATTTCAATTGGTTTCTGTGGCGGATGGACATAGCCTTTTTTTTTTTTTTCTTTCTTCCCTTCTCTTTTGGCAGTTCGCATATTTTTGCGGTTTCTGTATTTTTCCTGCCACTTATTTGACCGCTAATTACATTTTAATGTAAATTAATGAATCTGCGCACTTAACTTTGCCGCATTGGCTTCCCTCTCCCCCGCCCATCCTCCCCCACTTTGGGCGCAGGGCCTGTCAACTTGTCTGGCCGCCATCCGCCAAGATACGTTTTGACTCATTGAGTTTCGCGGAACACCAACAACAGCCACGAGAACTGAACTTGGCTCATTAGCCGGTCGCGTTGAAAGCCTGAAATCGGAGATTTTTCAGTTTCTTTTTTTTTTCGGCCTTAGCGTTTTGATAAATGATTGAAATAAATGATGTCGGCTTTTGGGTACTGCCAAATTAACAGGAATTCAAGAGTTCAGATGAGTTTTTTTTGGGCCGCAAACCCACGTAAAATTTTACGATTTAATCAATTTTTTAATCATTCGATTTCTCTCGCAGAGAGAGCAACAAGGGACATTAAAAAATTCTCTCCTCAGTTGCATCGGTTAGTTTGCTTCTGTTGTGATTACGTTTGACTGTAGTCGAAGACCAATGATGCCGCCAGGCTCTCTCGGAGTGTGTTGCTGCTGGCTTTAATCTGATGAGCTAGAGAGGGGAA
Organism: Drosophila baimaii; assembly: GCA_018874675.1. Classification (NCBI taxonomy): domain Eukaryota; kingdom Metazoa; phylum Arthropoda; class Insecta; order Diptera; family Drosophilidae; genus Drosophila; species Drosophila baimaii. The sequence goes on from JAEIIU010056526.1 coordinate 15,431, forward strand.
GAGAGAGATTTGAAATAAATATAGGTACACACATGCGGAAGACAACTTTCCGCAAAGCAAGCGGCGTCAAGAGGCCAAGGTCATTCTCTTACTTTCAGCGAGAGATCACGGAATGGGGCCGATAAGAGACATTTCTCAATGGAGTCCAGGCGTAATCTTAATGCTGCGAACTTTTAGTGAAACGAGAACCATCTTGATTAAGAAATTTAAAAATAAAAACGTTACATTTCAGCACTAATATATTAAAGAAATATATATTTCAATTCCTAATAATTTTTCATAGTCAAAAGTCATTGTTTAAGACGGAACCTCCGACTGGCAAATAAAGAACGCTTTAGAATCACAGCATACAGTTGTCCTATAGTCTAGAGTTAAGATGGGACAGCTTGTGTTCTTTAATAGATTTGGTGCCCTGTTGAAGTCAGATCCTAGCCAGTATTTTACCCCTTTTTTGAGTTTTGTACGGATTTCGGTAAATTCGTCGTCGTTTGTAATGGAGGCAAGATTAGCTTTCATCTGACGACAGGTGCGTACAGCGGAACGCCAATCCTGAGCTTCTTCTACGATACGCAAATATCTCGAACCGATGCGCTCAAAGTTGGGTGTTACTTTATTACTAACCGAATCGGAGACTATGGCAGCTGCTGGTTTGGCCTCCATCTTGGTGAGTAACGCCTGCAGTTGCCTTTCTAGCCTGGTCTGTATGGCTTCCATCTTTGCTTGCCCTTCCTGAAGTTGTGCTTCCATTTTGGTCTGTACCTCCCGAAGTTGTGCTTCCATCTTGGTCTGCACCCCTTGAAGTAGGGCTTCCATCTTGGCATGCTGATCCACCAGACTGTCAACCTTCCTTAGAAGTTCATTAACGATGGCAGCATCCCGTGTATTTCCTAGATCCAGACGTAAGTCGATTTTGTTGAGCAGCGGCCGCAGACCAGTGAGGCAGAAGCTATCAGACGAATTTGGATTGGGGTCATCCAAGAGGCAGACGTAAGCCGAATGCTGATCACTCGCCAAGGATCCATTCCACAGAATCCGCGCCAACAATGTGCATAGAAAATATGTTCCTAACTTGAACATACTGATACCAGGAATGTGTGTACGACCACTGAAGGTGAAAGTCTCTAGTGAACTGATACTCGGATTCATTTGTTGACTTTCGAAGAGGCCTCCGGCTTGCTTTGGGATTGATAAGAATTATTTCGAGAGTTGCATACATTTTTCGATGTTTTTTATATAATATATATAGAAAAGGAAGCTATATACACCCAGAAATATAAGTATCAACAATCTGAGACTACTTTAACTTTAATTGGGAATTATTATTTATAATACAATGAAAAATGCATTGGTTTTTCAAATATTAGTAATACATTTTTAAGTTTTATGTTTTATTTTTGTTACAATGAAATATATTTATGTTAAGAATATTTTACATATTTATATTTACTCCTTTATCCTGTCTTATCCCTTTTGCAATCTGAAAATTAGCCAAGGTATGCCCACTCTCTGTTCGCGTTGAGAATTTCCAGCTTTTTAAACATCGCACTCACTCTGAGCTCTTGGCTTGGCTAATTTTGCAACACTTTTTGATAAGCCCTGCCGTCTGCAGCAGCAGCATCTTTCTTTCCCCATTTTGCGTTTTGCATATTAAAAATATTGTTTGCCCCTGCAGCAACCCCCCCTCCCCCCCCGACACATCCCGCCAAGGGAGCCCAGCAGATGCATTTTGTTGCTGCCATTATGGAAATGCGACGGCCGCTTTGTGTTTTTCCTCACATGTGTGAAATTGCATGTAGGTGCGAGGTGTGCTTGTGGGTTGTGGGTTGTGGGTGGGTGGCTTGTTGTGTTCGGGACGGGATGCATTAGAGACATAATAATTAAACGCGGCATGTGCTCATCATCGTCATCATTATTATCAGCATTTTTCGCGATTATAATAAGCTGCTCGTGTTGTTGTAGCTGGTTCTTGCACGGACTGTGTACGGCATCCTCCCGCGCCAATTAGGGAAATTGTGTGCTATTTCCAATTTAAAAAAAAAAATTCAGCTCTCTTCGGGCTTGTTTCCACCATTTGGCTAAAGTGCCCGGACAAGGAAGCAGGCAACCAGCCAGCCGACCAGGAGGTAGAAATACATATATATGTATAAAAAAAAAAATACAAAAACGGGATACTTTAGACAGGTGGATTATAAGATATTGAATACTCTTTTGTTGGACTTTAAATATAAGTATTAAATTACAAGTCTTTTTCGTTTTATTTTCTAAATTCTATATATTTAAAATGTTGGACTTTAAATATAAGTATTAAATTAGAAGTCTTATTCAATTTATTTTCTAAATTCTATATATTTAAAATGTTCATTAAAAAAATAAAAGAAAAGAAAGAAGTTTATTTACTTGATTAAGATATGAACAAATAAATATAAAAATTAACTTGGTGACTATAGAAGCTTGAATTAATAATAAATAATAAACCAATACATAAAATCCCTGCATACAGTATTTAAAAGTTCATAAAACAAAGTAAAATCTGGAATTTATTTGACGTTCTAACTTCCAAGATGTTTTCAGGACGCGGGGGGATGTCCATTAGCCAAAATGGAGCAGGCTATTTTTGATTTAATGAGCCATGGTCTAATGGATTTTGAAGATGTGCTAACTGTAATTAAACACTCGCGCCAAAAAAATAAGGAAGCAGACATCAGTTTCTTTTAGTTTTCAAGTTGCGCTTTTGTTAAACAAAAAGTATAAATAAATATGGCAAGCCGAAGTTTTTTGCGGCTCTGTTAATAATTTACTTTCAAGGATTCCATAAGGAATTCCTCGCCCATTTTGCCAGGCAGAAAAAAGTTAAGTAAAAACTTTGAGCTGCTGTTAATGCCTTGAAAAAATATTAAGCAATCAAATCATCAGGAAACCCCAAAATACGTAACCCAAATCAAAAAAAAAGAAGAATCTCACAACGATTTCAGGAGGAGTGAGGAGTGAGGGCCGCAAAGCCAAGTGAAATAAAATAAACAAACAAATGCCTCATTACATGCGAAATTAAATTTAAATGTTTGCTTAATGCGATTCCAGAGTTGCCCGGGGTGCTCCGGGGTCCGGAGTCCGGAGTCCGGAGACTGGAGGCCGCAGTCCGGACAACTGCGAAAAGGGGGCGGAAAAGGTAGACGGAACTAAACAAACCCAAGCACCAGGGCACATCAAATTTAATTTCATTTTGAAGCCCTGGGCTAACCAAGGATGATGAGGACGATGATGATGACGGTGACGGGTCGCCGACGCATGCTTAGAAAAATATTTCTGGTATTTTTCCTTTTTCCCCCCCCCAATTTTGGTTCGTTTTCCGTTTTTTTTTTTTTTATTATTATTTGTGTGCCTTGCTGTTTTTGGGTTCTCGACTGAGTGGAGAAATTAGAATTTTTGCGTGTGTCTGCGGTCGCCGCATTTGGACGCCGACGGATGCCGACACCGCCCCCGGCCACATTTCCTGACACTCCGTCCGTCCCCGGATGGCATCCAGAATTTAATATATTTATACAGGGTAGGCAATGGGGGTGAGCAGGTTGTTCAAGACTGGCTTCTTTAGTTGAAAGTTACAAAAAATGTATGTTTAAGACAAGTTTGGATACAACATTTTAATTTTTAAAATTTTATAAATATAAAAGTCATTTTTAATAGATTTCTAAATGTAAGAACTTTTTTTGAACAACCAACCTTTAGTAGCTATACTTTTGTAGTTTAAAAATATTGTAGGTATAGAGTTCGAGTTATTAATATATTAATAAATAAATATATATATATATATTTTCAGTTGAATATACAGTCTATTGCAATTTTAATAATATTTATTTCCCCCAAAAAATGTCCTATTTCAATAGACCTCTTAATCCTATTTAACTTAATCTTGCAAAAAATATATATCACCTAATTGTAAGTAAAGAATTGATCCAGGGATCATAAGCAAATATAACTCTAAGAGGTATCCCCCCATCGAGTTAGTTTTTCAACTTCAGAATAAGGCCTGTATCTGGCGAAGACAAAGTCATAATAATTTCAATATTTTTGTGGCCGCTGATGGTGGCTGTCAGCGGCAAACTGTCAACGCAGGGCGTTTATTTGACAGCCGCCTGGGGATTAGAGAGGGGTATCTGCAGGGAGACTGATGGGGCGGCGGCACGCTCAATTAAAATATAATTTTTGCAAAATATGACAAAAATAAAATAGGAAAAAAACAACGGGAGCCGGCGAAGATCCTTTTTTTTTGGTGCATTCACATGGCCATAAATTAAAAACATAATAACGAGCGGGGCACAGGAACCTAGCAGCAACCAGGACATGCCCAATACGTGTGTCCTGCTCCTGTGCGACGTCCGCAGTCATGTCACCGATGGCTCCTCGCATGCCTCGCTCTCTCTCTCTCTCTTTCTCTCTCTCTCTCTCGCAGCCGCCGCATCGCTCCCTCGTCGTCCTTCGTCCTGGTCGATGGGATGCGGCTGCGGCAGCAATAAATCGCTAACAGCAAATAAATCAACGCGCATAAATTCCAATGTTCAGCGAGGATGCCTGCCCCGACTTTATTTACGACATTGCGACAAAGACAGTTACGGCAAAATGCCGCTGCCCCGTACCCGCGAGACCCGGCCCCGGGCCCCTGACCCCTGAACCCGCTCTCAAATAGCCTTACGAGGTCAAGCCCATGTTCGAGATCTTAATATCTTTCCCTAGAACTTCTTGAGCTCGAAGCTATATCGTTAGAAAAAAAGAATTTCAATTTATTCCTAACTATTTAGGGTTTAATTAATATTTTATGGTAAACTAAATATTCCGACTATTATATTTATGTGAAATGATCCAGAGAAATGCAGACATATCCTTCAATAACTTATAGATCATTAAATAACCAGATTAGTTTTCATATTAAATAAAACCACAATTACTTCTAGAAAAGGGCACCCATTCACTTGCCAAAAATGAAGAAGAAAATTAGTTGGCTATTGCTCAGGACAGGATATCCTTTTCTCCTATATAGGATAGGGAACCATAACAATTTCCCCAATCAAAAGTGCAAAAATATTTCGCAAGGGCCACGGCCAATGAACATGAAAAAGGTTGACTTCAGTGTCGGGGCAATATGTCCTGGAAAATGTCATCTAACGTTGTCCGTGGTTAACCAACGAGGAGCAGTCGCTTTGCCAAGGGTTAAAAGGGTTAACCCCGTGCTAAAACAAAAAGCGAAAAATAAACTAAAAACAAAAAGAAAAAACCAAGGCAAATGGGAGTTGGCAGGAGGAGTTGTCGACGTTGTCGACTCGGCAAGGACGAGTATATTTGGCACATTAAAACAAAAGGATGCCGTGTGCTGGGCAAATAGACAAAGGACATGCCCGGACACATGCGAGGCGCCAAATCAAGCCTTGATTTATGGCCCAGCCAAAAGGATTGCCAAAGGAATAGAGGAGCTCACAGTTGAGCGGAGAAAAAGTGCACAAAACTAACATTAGCACCCTTGTAAATGTGTAAAACCGCCAGGAAAACACTCTCTGGCACACACACACAGAGAGACAGGGCCGCCAACAAATCATTGGAATCGTAGGAATCCGAATGAAAAAAAAAGGATTCCCATCCTGGACCCAAAGAAAACCGGCATCTATTAGTTGCGCCACTCGGCCTGGCCTGCCCAGAGAGAGAGGAGAAAAAAATATAACCTCTGGTGATAATTTATTTATTTCGGATTATTTATTGCACATACATCATAATTTTCAGGACTCGCCGGCGCATATATATTTTATTCCTTAAGCAGGCCCGTTCTCAGTCCCAGTCTCGGTTTCGGTCTCCAAAGATGCAAGAATTATAACTTTTAACAATGAAGGATGCGCCATAAATTAAAAATTCCAAACTTAAAAACGCAACAATAAATATACACGGCTCTCGGGGTGGAGAGAAAGAGAGGGTGAATGAATGAGGCGTCCTGGCAATCGCCAGGAACAGGACATGCAGTTGATTTATTTCTCTTCTATGGAAAATCGCAGAGCCTTGAGGCCGGTGAGAGGGAGCGAGAAAGGTTCCTCACACCGAGGCGAAGGACTCAAAGGGAACGGAAGTATTTATTTCATAATCGTTATGATGTAATGAAGAAAACGGCGACATTGCCGAAGGATTAGGCGGGGCAGCTGCCATTGATCATTTATACTTTCAACCAGGATTTATATTTTTTTAATCTCTATAGTTAATTTGTTCTGACAAAATTGTATTAAATCTTAGAAGATATTTAGTTATTTACCCATTGAATAATAATAAAACTATTGACTTCTTTTAAATTATCAAATATATATAAAAGAATTTTCTTCACCCTGCCTTGCAAATATATTCCTCACATAAAACCCTTAAAATGAAAATGTTAATAACCATTTCTCTGTACATTTTCCAGCCCAACTCAAGTGTGAATGATTCAAGAAAACTGCGCAGAAAAATAAAGGACGAATCCGTATAAACCGAAACACATCCTCGACATCAAATACGTGGCGCATATTAAATTCTTATAAAATCGGCACTCGCTGGAGGAGGGATGCTCTCGTCTTGAAGGGGGATCCGCGACGGGGTTCGGGAACGGAGGCAGGATATAGATAGACTACTAGGGCGCTATTGTTAAAAAGTTCGAGGCATTTTTATATGGTACTTACTCTGTACCGCCATGGATATGAGCTCCTGCTGTGATATTAAAAACTTGTTGCTAATATAAAAAGATTCGGATACGCTGCTTGTTCATGATGACGACTATGCTCTGATCGTTATTAAGTGCAGTGGCAGATGGGATGCTGTTGATGATGGTGACATCAATGACATTTGTTGCGGTTCAATAAATTTGAAATCCTTGAAAAAAATAAATACATAGACAACGCACAGACACTGAGGGAAATATGTGGCCTGAAAAGTGATACAATTTATAGCTTGAATGTGTTTTAATTTTTGGGAAATATAAATTTAAAACTTTTGAAGGATTGGTTTTTATGTGTTTCATTTAAAGTCCGAATTTGTAAATTATGTCTTTAGGAGTTCTTTATAAATAAATCTATTTTGGTTTTATGTCAGAATTTTTAAAGTGTTTTATTTTATTTTTATTCATAAACACATTTGTAAGATTTCTTGAATATACTTTCAAGTATACAGAATCAGGAAACATGCTGTTTTTAGTTTCTTGTAAACGCTTTTAGTGAAGAGCTTCTGATATTTAATCTAGAATTTTCCCAGCTCAGTTTAATGACTATACACATATTTCTTCTCAGTGTACTTCTGCTTTCAGATTGTGTGTACCGTTTAACAAACCCTAAGTAGGCCTGGGCCTCACTGCGCATTTAATTGTTCTACAGAGTACATTGGTTGAAAGAACTTAGTTTTTCGTATTAATTTAATAAGTTCCTTATGAAATATAGTGAAATTATTATTTTACTCAAAAATTCAATAGAAACTATTAATAGAATACATAATAATATAACATAAAATTGAATTCTAATTAAGTCCTACAAAAAAGGGCATTAAAGGAGAGAAAAAATTCAGATTTTTAAATGAATAATTTGCTTTTGAGGTAAAATTAATTCGTTCAAATAATAAATCTAAATGTTCCCCATTTATAAAACCAAAAAATGTGTATATTTTGCATAAATAAATAATAAAATAAATTATTAAAATTGTATCCCATGTATTTTACATATTTCTATATTACACCAATGTGCAGGGGTGCGCATAAAAAATACGAGGCGAGGAGCATCAAGCACCGTAGTGCCAATTGTCAAAGCGAAACGCTCCTCTATTCATTGGCATCGGGTGTTGTTTAGCTGTCGGATAATCCGCTGCATGTTGCCGTTGATTAAAATGACACACACTCACAGAGCCCACTAACTTGCCCACAGTTTACCCACTGAGAGCTTAGGTTCCGGGGGGCCAGCCAGTCAGCCAGTCAGCCAGTCGATTGTCTATAAGCCAGCCAGCCGGCTGCAGTTTCCTGTATTTGAAGTGCCAAAAAGCACACTTTGGTTCGGTCTTTGGTCTTTTTTTTTTTTGCGCTGTTGTGCTCGCTCGTATTATTGAGTTGTCGAGTGAGCGCTTTAGTGAGAGGATTTATGCCCGATGACGATATTTGTTTAGCCGCTTAGTTTGCCATTTGCCCATTGTTTTGTCATTTTTTCTGGCCCTTGTTTTTTGGATCAATTTCTGTTCTGGTTAGACTTTAGCTTGAACTTAGGTTGAGCTTGGTTTGGGAATTGCAAAAAAGGCGATTTTCTTTCTAAGTTTATAAAAATAGAAAATAAAATAATAATAAATATTTTCTTGCCTATTACTTAAATAAGAAAGAAATTAAATGGCTGAGGAACTTCTTGATCCATTGATTTGTCAAAACCTTTAACAAAAATCAATTCTTTTCCCCAGAAATGCCAATAAAATATCACTTAAAATGTGTGAACTCCACACGACTGAGTGGTTATATCGTTATTATGGTAATTGCACACAACAGCTATCACATGCCCCAAAAATCTCAAAACAAACAACCAAACTCAGCAGGAATATACTGCAGGCATTGTGCTAATCATTATGGTGCTCTTCCAAATTCTTTTCCCTTTTTTTTTTTTTCTCCTTTTCCGTTAGAGTCCTTTTGTTTTGTATGGCTGCACCACCACGCCCTCAACACACACACCCACCCACACACACACACATGGGAATAAGCGACTGAGTCTTGGATTTGAACACCCAACTTATTACGCTACCCGACGTCGAAATTACTTAATCAAAGTTGGATTATCTGCTCGGCTCAGCGAGTAAACAGGAGAGCGGACGGAGACGCTGGTATGGGTTTCATTTGAATTAAAAGCGCCAACTCGACCGAAAGTCGGCAAAGCACAGTTTGACAGCCAGCATGGGGCACTTGGCACACATATGCCAGGCCATACTGTCCGGCACAGGGAAAAAATTAAGGAGTAAAAAGATCAGGATCAGTGGAAAATTTAAAATAAATATCAGATTTGATTTTGGGAGTCAAATGCAAATAATATATTTATAAATAATATAATAATATTATAAGGGTATTTTTTATGAGACACCTTTAATTTCTAATTTAATATAAGGCTTTTGTATACCCTCAAAAGATTTAGAACATTTTTCTCCGTGTATTTTTCCAGCCTGCAGCTGGAACTAAATTAAATTCCATGTCTAATGCTCGCCCAGGATTAAGACCAAACAACGCCTCAACTTGCCTCGCCTCATCGGCTAAGACGGGTAATATTAAATAATTTTTCCCATCTCCCAGGACACAGGACTCAGCACCGAGGACTGAGCACAGGACTGAGCTAACACACACACACACATATGGCATGAATTTCAGGAGAGTTCATTGTTTTGCATCGCAGTGAAGTGAAATGGAGTAGAGCGGTGCGAGCCGGCTGTCCCAACCAGGAGACTGAACCGAAGATTAAAGTCTCCCGTGGCGAACTTAATAATAAAAGCCCAGGACCCAGGACCCAGGACCCAGGACCCAGGACAGTCCTCCTGCAATGCGAGTTTGGCGAGTGTGGTGTTGGCACAAAAGTATTTAGTGGGCAGGGGCTCGGATACGGGGTATTGGGCGCAAATCTTTTTTCGAGTGCCAGACATTAGCAGCATTAGAGCACACAGATATCATTCCTACTTATACATATACACATACACATAGATATATATTATATATATAGATATATATATCCGCATGGCAAAGCCTTGCTGCGCCGAAAGCTCACAACAGAATGCAAAACGACGGGGGGAAGTGGAAGACCCCCGGGTTCACCAAATAACCGAAGGACTTATGTCGACTCTGGCCAGGGGATTTGAGGTGTTGTTGTTGTCTGTGAGGGTGGAAGCCGAAGCCACTGCAGTAAATGTATCTGCATTGTATAAGCGGTAAGTATGAAAAGCCTGCGGAGCGGCTGATACTGATAATCTCAAATCGACATTTCGAGCTTGTAATTATCATTGCGGTTCGTCGGTACAATTGAAAGTTTGGCAATCATCATGCGAACTTAATTTCTCAGAACTTTAAATTAGTTTTGTACATAATTTAAAGCAAGTCAAAGCACTGAAGAGCCCTGAGCTATTCGGGACTTCACACTTTTTGAAGTTTTCAGTCAAAGAAAAAGGTTCTGTCATGTTTTATTCAGCGAAAGGTAATAGTTAGGCTTTCGTTTTGAAGATTTGTTAATATTTCAATGCATTCCACTTTGTTTACAAAAGATCCAATTGTGAATTTGATAAATCCAAATACTATAAATCATACAAATACTCTCTGACTCTAGCTGCCTTTTCCGTATGCCCTATTCCGACTTAAACCAACTCCTTCTTGATGATAAAAGTGCGGATCTGCATGGGATTCAAGGTGACACTGAACTCGGATGCTTCCTGGGACTTGTCAGCTGCCAAGGGCTTGTGGAGACTCGTGAAGTACTCGGGCGTTGAGGATATAAGTCCAGCGCCAGCGTGGGGGAACTTCAGGCGCTTCATTTCGCTCAGAGGAAGGTTGCCGTCCAAGGTGGTCTCCCTAATTTCCAGACCGCCCAGACTATCGAAGATCTGGCGGATGTTGAAGCTAACCGTACTGACCTCCGTCTGGTCCAAGAAGTTCTCCACGCGCAGCAGGATCTCATCCGCGGAGTAGGGCTCCAGGGTGAGCAGGTGAACCGAATTGGGTAAGTCGTTGAAGTCGGGCAGCGTCTTGGACACTTCCCTTAGACCTTCGCTGGCCTTGCTGAAGAATTTCCAGAAGGGCAGGTGAATCTCCTTTTCGGCCACACGCTCGGTGGCTGTGGCTCCATCCTCGACGGCGCTCAGAGAGAGGAAAAGTTTGCCGCGCGCAATGAGACCCTTTCCGAACTGCTGTTCATTAATGGCTTCGGCCGCCCCTGAGCCGTCGGCGAAGATGTGACGACGATGCAGCATCATCTCCACACGTCCGTTCTCCAAGCTGGTACCGCCCTGAGAGCGATCGTTGAGCAGGACCAATCGCCGGCTATTATCCTGCATGGCAAAGCGCGAGGTCACCGGATAAATGTTTCCGCTCACGGGCTGTTCACTCAGATCAGGACTAAAGTCCTCACGCTTGTCCTTCTCGCGCCTTAGCATTTCACGTCCATTGGAGTCGGTATAGAAGACACCATCGTTGGAGATTCCACTCTGGAAGACGGTGACTATCTCCTTGCCCAGTTCATCATCGATGGGAATGGGACCCACTAGCCACTCGAACTCCACTCGGTTTACGCCCTCATAGATGCGAATCACCTGGGAGACATACTCGTTGAAGTTCTGATAGATTTCCTTGACCAAAGCTCCGTTGTAAACGGAAAAGTCGACAGGATCTTCCAGAAGTTCCAAGTCTGCATCCTGGCGGAATATATAATGGCAAGATCGGGCAGTTTTATACATTCCGAAGGTCTGGTCAATGGTTTCGGAAACCCCATTCATCTCAACAGTCTTCAAGCGTCCTGTGTTGTTATCAATCACCAGTTTGATTTGCTAAAGATGGAATATAGATTAATAATAAGTTATTTAAATATCTAACTATCGACTTACGGAAGTCTGAACAATGGTCTCCCCTTCATCGTGGGTCTCAGCAACGCTCTTCAACGAGTGAATCTGCTTGAAGCGCTTAGGGATCTCCAAATTGGAGGCTGATGGACTCTTCTGCTTTTCGACCTTCTTAATGTAGAAGCTGCTGATCTTGTTGACAGAAGCCTTGAAGACCAGCTCATGTTGAGTGTCATTGCTACGGAACTCCAGAGCCAGAACCTGCCAGGGGACTGGGACGACTTCAGAAGCCACGACTTGACCCTTCTCATTGGTCACCTCGTAGTTTTCATTCTTCACAGGAACTCGCACGTACTGCGAGGAAGTGTGGGCCAATGGGTTGTACAGGGTCACCACCACGTTGTCTGATCCGTCCTTGGTGAAGGCGCACTCGCTGATGTTCAGTCTCAGGCAGCTCTCAAACTCTCCATTCGGCTGATCTGTAAGAACTCGAAGAGCATCGCGGGCAGTATTGGCGCCGCCCAAGATGGCATCGTACAAAAGTCGATCATAGTCATTGGAGACTTCCTGCTTCTCTGTTCCAGTGATGGCATCGTGGTGCTGCATCACACCCATGATCTGTCGCAGATATTCCAAGTCCTTGGTCTGCTGCTCACTGGATAGATCGGCCAGAACACTCAGTTGCTTGGCCACTTGCAGGATGTGGTTGCCATCGCGCTCAAATCGTTTCTGGGTAGGACGGGAGGTGAAGAAGCCAGTCCAGAAGCTCTTTGCCTCGTGGGAGTGTGGTAGGAAGTCCTGGGTCTTGTTTGGCCAGCTCTGAACACTCTGGTGCAGGGAATTCAAATAACAACCAGCCGTCGAGTAGAAGATATTAAACTTAGAGCCACTAGTTTGTCGCTCGTTGACATACCTAAGAAAGGAAAATGTTTAAAGATAAAATCACAAAATATATTGCTAACTTACTTGATAAGTTTGTCCATGTTCTTGTAGTTCATGTAGGCATTTTCGTACTGAAAGTCATCTCCCATGGGCACCATGATGTGACTTGAGCGATAATACTTGGCCAGGTTGGTGGCGTAGTTGATGAAGTCATCTACCCTGGACTTTACATTATTGTCATAGCTCTTTCCATCAATAATGGGATCATCCTGGCAGAGGGAGTCAAAGCAGAAGCCGGGAGGTGCCGAGTAATGGTTATAGAGCATTCCCGTGAAGAACTCCAGCTCCTTAAGGGTCTCACTGGCATCCCAGATCATTTCAAGCCCCAGGTTATCCACTCGCTTGTTCTTGTCATTTTGATCCATGCGGGCAAAGAACTGGCCGTCGAAGCCCATTTGGGCAAACATCGAGGCCTGCTCTCGGGAGTGACCGAAGGCATCGATCTGCCAGCCGACGCGGGGTCGTCCACAGACGCCGAAGTTGTCATTCAGGAACCTAATGGCGATATTCAAGGGATTACTCACTATTGGGGCTTAAGGTTTCCCTTACTCACTTCAAGCCTACGGTAAACTGATCGATCACACTCTGGTAGTTGACCGCTGCCTCGTCGTTCATGCTCCAGGCACCTCCGGTGAACTCTAGACGTCCCTCGTTCACCAGCTTCTTGACGAGCTGCTTCTTTGTCTCCGACTGATCCTGCCACCACTTGGCAAAGAAGGCTGTCTCCACCTGAATGAATCGTCGACGCGAATCCTTTGCGAGTTCAGCGACCACCGTATCGAAGATATATTGCACGCCGGCATGCTGAATGCTATGCTTATTTCCATAGTAGTACTGATCGGCGGTCTTCAGCCAACCCAAATCGTCATGGGAGTGAGGCACCAAGTGGATGTTGATCATGTTCGACTTTGTTTCAGGACATGACTGAGAGAGGAAACAAATTAATATAGAATTCTAATAAGTTCTATGATTTCCCTCACCTCATAGCCACAAACAGCCTCAGATTGACCAACTCGACAGGCACACAAGGCCAAAAAAATTACCACAGTCCTAAAGTTGGCCATTGTGCTGAATTCCATGCCATGAACTGACTTCACAACAGTACTTTCGCCACTTTTATAAGTTCTCTTTGGGGGTCCTTATACCAGCGTCGTTTTTGATAAGCTAATCGCCACTTCAGAATGTTTTGAATTTACCTACTGGAGAGGTGATTAACAAAACCTAATAACCATCAATGGGTCTCGAAGGGTAAGTACCTTGCCCCATGCATTCGATTGCTGCTAACATAATCAAATCGAACTCGGTGGCTTATCAACCTACATTTATTATCTGGGATTTGACAAAAAGTATTGCAACTCTTATCAGTCGACTTCCCGATTACTTAAATGGATTTTAATTGCCAATTGGCCACTTCAGAAGATAAGATATCGTTTATGAATTCGAACCTTATACTTATCTCTGAGAAAGTGAAAGTTACACATGCAGAAGTGGGTGCAATAGCAATTAACAACAAGGCGGAGTATTAAAATTGTTCAGAAACACTTTATTTTATTATTATTTCTTTAAATATTTCTCCTACTCCGTTTTGATAACAAAAGTGCGTATTTGCATGGGATACAAGGTGACACTAAACTCTGAAGCCTCATCAAACCTATTAGCTTCCAGAGGCTTGTGAGAAGCCCTGGAGTACTCGACTTCTGAGGGCCAACTTCCGGATTCCTGGGCTTGGAACTTGAATCTCTTCATTTCGCTCAAGGGCAGGTTGCCATCCAGGGTAGTCTCCCGAATCTCCTGACCGCTAAGACTATCAAAGATATTGAGTATGTTAAAGCTGATCACATGGCCTTCGGTTTTATCCAAAAAGTTCTCCAAACGCAACAAAATTTCATTTTCAGTAAAGGGTTCCAAGGTCAGAAGATGAACGGACTGAGGAAGGTCATTGAAGTCTGGAATATACTTAGTTGCGGCATTTCCATTCCCCTCAGTCGCCTTGCTAAAGAATTTCCAGAATGGAAGGAAAAGCTCCTTCTCAGTCACGCGCTCAGCAATGGTATCACCCTCTACCACCGAGTCGAGAATCAGGTACAGTTTTCCTCGGGCTATCAAGCCCTTGCCAAACTGGGTCTCGTTCAGAGCCTCACCGACTCCGCCGCCGTCGTTGAAGAACAGGCGACGGTGGAGCAACATCTCCAGTTGACCATCTTCCAAGCTGGCTCCTCCCTGCGAACGATCGTTTAGCAGGACCAAACGCTTTTTGTCGTCCTCCAGAGCAATGCGACTGGTCACGGGATAGAAATTACCGCTCACAGCCTGAAGGGTCAAGTTGGAAACAAAGTCCTCTCGCTTATTCTTCTCGCGTCTCATCAACTCACGGCCATTGGAGTCGGTGTAGAAGACTCCTTGGGAGGAAATCTCACTCTGGAAATTGGTGACAAACTCTTTGCCCACCTTCTCCACGTCGGGAATGGGTCCTACCAGCCATTCAATCTCCACTCGGTTAATGCCCTCATAGATTCGGATGACCTGCGAGACCCACTCATTTACATGCTGATGAATTTCCTTGACCAAAGTTCCCTCGTAAACTGTGAACTCGAAGGCGTTGTCAAACACTTCAATGTCGCTGCTTTGCCGGAAAGTGTAAGCACAGGAAGCACGTCCCTTATAGACGCCAAAGTTCTGAACTATGTTTTCTGAGACCCCGTTCATCTCGACGCTTTTAAGACGACCTGTCTCATTGTCAATCACCAGTTTTATAAGCTGTAAATATGGGGAGCTCATGAGGTATTGAAATAAGCTTAGGGTAAAGAAAAACTTACTGAATTTTCCACAATAGTCTCCGAACCTTCGATATCACGTGGCCTAGTAATGATAGGACTAGTACCTTCGGCAGTGTCTGTTTTTTTAATATAATAGCTGGCTATTTTTTTAACTGTGGCCTTGAAGACTAGCTCGTGCTGAGTATCGTTTGGTCGGTGACCCAAAGCCAGAACCTGCCAGGGGACTGGGATAACTTCCGAAGCCACCTTGTTGCCCTTCTCATCTGTGACCTGGTAGTTCTCCTCCTTCACGGGAATACGCACGTACTGTGTAGAGGTGTGAGCCAAGGGATTGTACAAAGTCACCACAACGTTGTCAGCGCCATCCTTGGTAAAGGCGCATTCACTGATGTTCAGCCTCAGGCAACTCTCGAATTCTCCATTCGGGAGATTGGTCAGCTTTCGGAGGGCATCGCTGGCTATATTGGCGCCTCCCAAGATGGCTTCATATAAAAGTCGATCGTAGTCGTCGGAGACTGCCTGCTTCTCGGTTCCAGTTATGGCATCGTGGTGCTGCATCACACCCATAGTCTGGCGCAGATAGTCCAAGTCATTGGTCTGTTGTTCACTTGAAAGACCGGCAAGGACACTCAGTTGCTTGGCCACTTGGAGCATGTGGTTGCCATCGCGTTCGAATCTCTTCTGGGTAGGACGAGAGGTAAAGAAGCCAGTCCAAAAGCTATTGGGTTCATGGGCATAAGGAAAGAAGTCTTGGGTTTTGTTTGGCCAAGTCTGCAGGCTCTGATGCAGAGCGTGGAGATAACAACTTGGAGTGGAGTAGAATATATTGTAAATAGATCCATTTGCCTGGCGCTCGTTGATGTACCTAATTAATATTTACCTCATTAATAAACTTAGATTAAACTCGAACTCTCTTACTTGATCAGTTTGTCCATATTCTTGTAGTTGACCTTAGCATCTTCGTATTGGAAGTCCCCGCCCATCGGCACCATTATGTGGTTTGTCAAGTAGTGCTGCGACATCTCTTCCGCATAGCTAATGAAACCATCCACCCTGGACTTGACATTATTTTCATAGCTGTTGCCATCGATAATGGGTTCATCGGTGCAGAGGATATCAAAGCAAAAACCCGGAGTGTCCGAGTAGAAGTTGTAGAGCATGCCGCTGAAGAGTTTTACTCCACTCATCGACTCGCTGGCATCCCAGATCATTTCCATGGTCAAGTCCTTCAGCCGAGTGTCCTTATCATTGTGGTCCATTCGCGAAAAGAACTGGCCATCGAAGCCCATGTGGGCGAAAATGGCAGCCTGTTCGCGGGAATGACCAAACGTGTCGATTTGCCAGCCAACTCGAGGACGCGCGCATTCCCCGAATGTCTCGTTAAGGAATCTGGAAAATGTGGGGTAAGCGGATTTCTGATAGGATCCAGGATCTTTGCGTTTACTTACTTCAAGCCCACTGTGAACTGATCAATCACACCCTGGTAGTTCACGGCAGCCTCGTCGTTCATGCTCCAAGCCCCACCGGTGAACTCCATACGTCCCTCGTCGACCAGCTTCTTGACCACTTGCTTCATGGTCTCCGACTGCACCTCCCACCACTTGGCGAAGAAGGCAGTCTCCACTTGAATGAAGCGACGCTTAGGATCCTGGACAAGCTGGGTCACCACACTCTCCAAAATATATTGAACACCAGCGTGGTGGATCTTATTCTTGTAGCCGTAGTAGGACTGATCAACCGTCTTAAGCCAGCCCACATCGTTGTGTGAGTGAGGAACTAAGTGAATGTTGATCATGTTTGCCTTCGTTGCGTGACATGCCTGTGGAAAAGTATATATTTAAGGTAGTAACTCCTCTTGCAGAATAGATGTGAAGCTTAGCTGACCTCATAGCCACAAGCGGCATCTGATTGCTTTACGTAGACCACCAATATGGTGATCAGGAGAAGAAGGCGGCCGAGATATGACATTACTAGGACGTCACGAATGGAACCAAGAACTGACTTTCTTTCGCGCCAGCTTGCTGCTTTATATGGCTTCCTATTCTTGGGTGTTCTGATAAGCAATCAGTTGGATCAGATTGGATCACTTTGATAAGCTAAGGCACTCGCAATTAACGCTAATTAGCTATTTAGCTAATTGGTGTACCGCCATAAAAAAGCTCAAGTAGATCTATGTAAGTACACTGAGTGCAAGAATCTTGACCTAAAGTCCATTTACAACAGTGGTTTCGTTCCTAATATAATCATTAAAAAAAAAAAAACAAAACGTCAACGATTTGTTAAAATACTTTTGTTCTCAAAATAATCCTGTAGCTAAATTGGTCAAATGAAGGCAATATAATAAAGAACTATCATCTGGACTAATATAATAGGACCTTCTTCTGCTGAAAGAGGAGATAGTTTTAACTTCACTGTAAAGACCCGCCTTAAAGAAATATAATTTTTCACTTGTTAACGAAAGAAAATAAATTTTGATCTTTATTCCCAAATTCTACAAACTAATTAACGTCATTACCCATGATATTGTAAAGTGTATACTGTAGCTAGTTTACCCAAAAATACAAGTATAATAAAGCTTGAGATTAAAATGACAAAAAGCACACACTCCATTAATTCCTTGTAATCGATATTTATAGTTTATTTATTAATTTATTTATTACATTTAATAATTTACTGGGTCTTGATGATAAAAGTACGTATTTGCATTGGGTACAGGGTGACGGCAAATTCGGAGGCATCCTGCGTTCCATTTGCTGCCAAGGGCTTGTGGGCCGAAGTGTAGTACTCGGGTTCAGATCCCCTCGCTCCAGAGCCCTCAGCGTGGAACTTGAAACGCTTCAAGTCACTCAGCGGCAGGTTGCCATCCAGAGTCGTCTCGCGAATCTCAGCTCCATTCAAGTAGTCGAAGATGGGACGAATGTTGAAGCTAACCACCCTACTTTCGATGTGATCCATGAAGTTCTCCACTCGCAGCAGGACCTCATCATCGTTGAAGGGCTCCAGTGTGAGGAGGTGCACCGACTTGGGGAAATCATCAAAGCTGGGAACGGACTTAGCAGCGGAGCTGCTGCTTCCGGTGTTCTGGCTGAAGAACTTCCACAGGGGCAGGTGGAACACCTTCTCGGCCTCACGCTCCATGGATGTCGACTCATCGGCAGAGTTGAGGATCAAGTAGACCTTGCCTCGGGCGATCAGAGGCTGGCCGTACTTCTCCTCGTTCAGGGCCTCACCCACTCCGTAGCCATCGTCGCGGACGAGGCGACGGTGCAGCATGAGCTCCAGCTGTCCGTCCTTCATGCTAGATCCTCCCTGAGCGCGGTCATTCAGCAGGGCAATGCGCTTGTTGCTATCTTGGAGGGCAATGCGGGATGTGATCGGATAATAATTTCCAGAAGTCGGCTGGACTGCCAATTCTGGGTCGAAATCCTCACGCTTATCCTTTTCGCGCCTGATCAATTCGCGTCCATTGGAGTCAGTGTAGAAAATTCCATTGGAGGCGATACCACTACTAAATACGGTGACAACTTCATTGCCAAAGTTTTCCTCAACTGGAATGGGACCAACAAGCCACTCGAATTCCACATGACCTTCACCTTCATTAATGCGGATGACCTGAGAGATAAATTCGTTGAAGGTCTGGTGGATTTCCTTGACTAGAGCTCCATCATAAACAGTGAACTCTACACCGCCTTCCTGAATTTCGAAGTCTCCTTGGTTATACTGACGGAACACATAGGCTCCAGAATCATAGGTCCTATAAATACCGAAGCTCTGCTCAATGTTCTCCGAAACTCCGTTCATTTCGACTGTCTTCAGGAGACCTGTCTTGTTGTCGATTACCAGTTTGATTTGCTAATAACAGAATATAAATTAGGTTAGTATGAGGACATCCAGATTTTAATATTTTGGGAAAACTTACAGAAGTCTGCACCACAGTCTCTTCGTCGTCATGGGTTTCCACATCAGTCTTCAGTGATTTGGCGCTCTTATCACCCAAATGCAATTTATTCTTCTGGGTAGATTCAGCAGGAGTGGCTGGGACAATATTCCTGCTGGCCACCTTTTTAATATAATAGTTGGCGATCTTGTTGACGGAAGCCTTGAACACCAATTCGTGCTGAGTGTCGTTGTTGCGGAACTCCAGAGCCAGAACCTGCCAGGCAACAGGAACCACTTCAGAGGCCACCACGCGGC
>JAEIIU010056534.1:13933-28817 GCA_018874675.1 Drosophila baimaii
ACAAAAGGGGGGAGGTCAAACAGGGGTAGGTCGACATTATAACAAAAATCGTGAGCAACGAACTAGGACTTTGTTTCATTTTGTTGTATTATAATAATTTAGGAAATAATAGAAAAAAAATATATATTTATATATATTTTGTACAAAAAAAAAATTACAAAATAAACTTTTAATTACATTTTTCTATGCAGTTTCTGGGTAATTTTTCACTTCAACTTGCTTTATTTTTTGTTACAAAATGTTTAATGTATTTATTATGGCTATTACTTAATATTTGCCGTAAAACTTTATAAGAACCTTTATATTTTACATTTAAATTAAATTTTCTATTAGGATTATATATATTTTGAACTAAACGAAAGCATTTTCTCAAGTTCTTAACAAATAATTACTGCTTCAAAACATTTCCTTACAAACTTCAATATAATATCTACTCCAAATATAGCTTTTCACATATTTTTTTTCCACAGTGTGCTCTGATTATTTAGTGGCCAAGCCAAGCCTCTGTCTCTGATTGCTCTTGACAGGGCTGACCCAAAAAAAAAAAAAAAAAAACGAGGCAAAAAAAAGAGCTGCAAAAAAAATAATATGAACCAAAACGTGTGTAATGATGATGTGTATTTTAATGTACAATTTGCGGCCTTTAATAGCACTCACACACACTGACACACACACACACACACACACACACACTTTAAGGCTCAAAGTGTCCCCCTTTTCAACACTTTTTCTCCCCACTTTTCCTCATATTATTATTTTTTTTTTTTTTCTGCTGCCCTGGCCTGATGGATTTAAGAACGTAATCACAGCCTTTCATGCGCCATGCATTGCATACTTTCCGCAGCCAACGAACAATAGAAAATTGCGATGAGGGAAACGCGGTAAAGCAGACATAATAGATTCCGTTTTTTTTTTTCTTTCTGATTAAATCAATTTTGGTACAAAACTTTTTTATATTCATTTGACCTGTCAGCAGCAGTAGCAGCAGCAGCAGCAGCAGTAGAGTGTGGAAAAACCATTAAAAAATATTGTGCAAAAAGTTTGAAGAACCCATCATAGTCATCACCATCATCTCTATAAAGAGTTTTGCGGGAGGGGAAAAGAACAGCAACAACAACAACCTGGCTGTGCTTTCCCCCTCGTCAAAATGCAAATTATTTATAATTATTTACGCTTCAAGCAACTAACACGAATAGGTTGTTCTTTTTTGCCCAAGGATTTTTATCTTTAAAGCCAAAGAAAATGCATTCAAATAATAAAGTGAAGTTCTGACAATCATACAAGAATTAAAAGCCACCAATGATTAATTAAATAATATTAAAATATACTTCTTTTAGGGTTAGTTTCCTCTAACATACCAATGGAAACCGATGTTGCCACATATCAAGATATATATCTTGTCTTGCTGCATTTTTCAACATGCCGCTTGTATCCTTTTCTAGATCTAGTCCTCGGCCCACATACTGCATACACATACATACATATGTACATATACATACATACATACATATATACTTAATCTGAAACTGCCGCAGCACTTGACTTGAATTTCTTGTTCTCGTTCTTGTTTGCGTTTTGTGTTTGCGCCCCTCCTTGCCTTTGTTAATTTCTGTTGTTTGCCTTTAACCCCAACAAACAAAGGGGCCAACAAACAAAGCGATGAGCAAAACAAAAAACCGAAAAATGAGAAATGGAAAAGGAGAAGGGAGAAAGGAGAAGGGAGAAGGGAGAAAGGAGAAAGGAGAAAGGAGAAAAGTAAAAAGGGAAAGGGAAAAAACGAAGGGAACACACACAAAGCAAGAGGTAACATAGAATAGTAAATAGGAAGGGGGCGAGGGAAAAGTGAATAAATGTGCACATATGCATTTATATTTATACTTGTCATTACTCATACGCAGCGTTGTCACTTGCCTGGATCTCTTGGCTTCCTCCTGGTCCTTCTTCTGTTCGCCCTCTCTTTCGATCTCTGTGTGTGTCTCTCTCTCTCTCTCTCTTGCTCGCAGCCGATCTCGCACCGTATCTTTTTGCAAACACTCACGTTTCTCCTCTCACTTTCTCTATCGCTCAGATATTACACATACGCACTGTGGTTGCACCAGAAAATAATTCGCAAAAAAAAAATACGTTTCAACGATTAACGATTTTAACGAGACGAATTATAATCAACAATTGGAATATCCGACTTTAGACAGAATTGCGACGGCCACGCTTATTATTTGCCATCATTATCATCATCATCTGCATTTTAGCTTGCTTAGCCGACGATTTGTTTTTGTTTGCCTTCGTTTTACGTTTTACGACTTCCACACCAATCTCCCCTCTATATTTATATATATATATATATATAAATATTTATATACATATATATGTGGGCTTGAGTGCGTGTGCGTGTGTGTGCGCCTGTGTGGAGGCGAAATAGTTGCTGTAATCCGCACAAATCCGCTGGTAAATTTGAACTGAATGAGTTCAAAAGCTAAAATGAGTTTGCATACCCCAAAAACGTACCGACTGACCCGACCCGACTCCGGTTCCGATTCCGAACCTTATGTTCGGCTTCGGTGGCCGAAGCTGAAGCCGAACGCAGAGCCGAAGGCGAGGGAAGGCAAGTCGGGAAAGCACCAGCAGGTGCCGGAAGTGAAAGTGTCATAAATGAAGACATCAGGAGACTGTGCGAAAAGCTTTCCCCATCTGAAGGTTTTTGGTTTTTGTTGTTTATTTGAAAATTTGAAACGATTTGTGACTTTTCAAAATCACTTAAAAGTATGCTACGATACAAGATATTCCATTGAAAAGCGATAGTATTTCGTTGCCTACTTTCAGACACCTTTTTTAATTGTTTTCCAGCTCCAAGGCGATTTATAAGTTTATGATTATTCTTTTGAAAATGTTTGTAATTTGTTTTTAAAATTAATAAATTTCTTTTTATTACAAAAAATGTATGTCTGATTAAAACCAGATCTTATAAGCGTCATACCAAATGGTTTAGTACAGTTTTTGTACATTCGAACAGTTTGCTTGGGCGCAACATTATTTGAAATTTTGAAAAGGGGAACCTTCAAAAATGAAATAACTAATATATTTTATTTTTACGTTCGAAATCGAAAGTAAAAAACAATATATCTAGAAGTATATTATTTGAGACTTGCTTAAAATGTTTGACATATTTTGTAAATTTCACTAAACTACCACAGTGCTTATTTATATATTCTTTAGCCTAATTTTAAAAATTTTTAGAATCTCCTCAACACACACACACACACACACACAAACGCACACCACCTGCAGACGCACATACAGCAAAACAAACGCTGTCGGTTTTGAAATAACCAAAAACTATTTTCGTGGAAAATGCTCTCTCAGGACCCACAACACCGAACTGAACGGAACTGAAGTGAAGCAACAACTGACCGAGCCGAGCCTTTTACAAAATCGCCAAAAGCCAACGTATAACGGTTTAGCCATCAGCTGAGACAGCCGAGAGCGAAAGCTTTGCACATCCTGCGCTTTCAAGGCTGGCACAGTGCAGAGAAGGCAACGCGGCGTATGGCGAATTAAATGCATACAAAATTGTCAGTACAAAAGAAAAAAAAAAAATCCAAGAATTTTTTTTCTTTCTGGTTTGGCAAGGAAACTAGCCAAAACAAAAAATGTGCAGACAAAAAAATGTATTTTCGGAAAATTCGGAAAAGCTTTTCCCGCTCTCTGGGCGTCTGCGCGAACGAAAGAGAGAGTGAGGCAGGGAGAGCGATGCATAGAGAGAGAGAGAGAGAAAGGTGCAGGCCTGCTTATATTTCACACGTTATGCTCCTTATGCTCCGTATATGTTGTTGCTGCTTAAATACCCTTATGTCACAGGGCACGCTGCCTTTTTTAAATTTAAATGTAGTCCGAATGTATGCTGTAAAAAGAAATTCCTTCCATTAAATTCCTTAGATATATCCTAGCATACTTTCTTTGAATGTCCCCTAACATATTTATGTATTATTTTTTTAAGGCGAGGTGCTTCAGGAATCTTTGGGGACTTGAAATCATTTTAAAAGGCGTCTAAAAGTATGCAATGGAATATTTGAGGTACGAAATTCAACATTTGCAACATTTTGTAGCATACTTTTGGACAGCTTTTTTGAGGGATTTCAAAATCTAGTAATTTTTGTAGCATTTCCCGATATAGTTGAATAATTAAAACAAAGTCAAGGTGTCTAAAATGATGTTTTACATATTTCAGTTTTCAAAATGATGAAAATTTCCTATTAAACTCTTTGGGCATTAAAGTGATATTAATTCAGTCATTCGAAAACTCGAAATAAAAGTTTAATTTTATTTTTTATGACCTCAGATAGTGTATGACTAGCTTCGGTGTTGAGTATTTGGGCATTTCTCGTTTTTTGGTTTTGTTGTTGGCATTTTTGTTGGCGGTTTTGTTGTTGGGCGCTTCTGTAGCCATTGTTGCACACCTGTGATTTAGCGAGGACGCCGTCGCCGAGCGAGGACACCGCTTCGGCTCTGGAGCTGGTAGCTGGTAGCTGGTAGCTGCTAGCTGGGAGCTGGGAGCTGGGAGCTGTCCTCGTGTGCCAGCTGATATTTACCTTATTCCCCACAGCGCACACAGCGGGGCAAGAAAATGGAAAATTGAGAAAGGGAAAAGCGCTGGAGGAGAAACACTAGACATGGCAGCAACAGCAACAACAACAACAACAACAGCAAGCAACGCACTTAGAAATGATAGCCCCTGCTTTATGCTAATGTTTGCCATTGCTTTAAGTACTCACTCAGTTCGTGAGTTAGTCATCCAGCCAGCCAGTCAGTCAGTCAGTCAGTCAGTCAGTCAGTCAGTCAGTCAGTCAGTCAGTCAGTTGGGTCAGTTTTTAGGCATGCAGATGACAATCCCGGCGGGTTTTGTCGGCAGTCGGAGTTTGGGTATTTTGTCGGACGGTCAATTCAGTTTGGGTATTTTGTCGGACGGTCAATTCAGTTTTGTCAGTTCGGTTTTGCGGGTTCGGCTTAACTTTCATTGGAAATTGCCAAGCTCTACACCAGCACACACACACACACATGTCCCAGGATGTTTTTTGAGTGCCCATTTAATCAATTCCACTTTGCTGGTTAATAATGCAATAATATTTAGAGTATTTGAACAATCAAACAATTGCTTGGCAACATTTGAGATTTGAAAAGTTCAAACTAACAGAGAATGCCCAAAATATAGCAAAGAATGACCAAGAAGTTGATGTGGCTATGAAATCGCTTGAAATGAGCCCCAAAAGTATGCTATAAAAGTTGTAAGCTTTCTTCAACATATCATAGCATACTTTTAGACACTTTTTATTAAAGAATTGTGGGCTTAAATCGATTTTAAACCAAGGGAAAATATTGGATACCTAATAAATAAATAAATACTTTTCTGAAAAATAAGTTCTCCATAAATTAAAGATTTTTCTTAATAAAGTATATATACATAACCTTACAAATTTAGCCTCCATTTCTTGTAAACTCTTTTCGAATTTTGTTGTTTTTTTTTCATTTGTTTGTCTTTATTACTTAACCACTGTTTAACTTTGTACAGAAACACTCTATAAAAGGCTATAACCATGGAACAACACCATGAAAGTGAGTGTTATATGGCAATAAGGCAGCGTCAACAGCGTCAACATAAGAAAATTGTGATCATCCCGACCGTAAATTTTGGTATCCGTGTTAATTACATGAACTCGAGCATGACACCCGAGAATTTCACCCCATGGCACTACCCACTACCCACCCACTACCCACCCTCTACCCTATACATTCTCTACCCACAGCCACGTGACAGAGAATAGCAACGACAGAAATCGACATCCCAACATGCAAATCAAATTATTTTGGCATATAAAATGCTTATTAACAGATTATATGCTCACTCAATATTTACTGACTGACTGACTTGCGTTGAATGGTGTGGAATTGGGGGGCTTTGGAGGGGGGCTTTGGGGGGGTCGGGAATGAGAATGGCTTTTTCCCTTGATTTTCCGCGTAGGCAGCGGCAATGGCAACGGCAATGGCAACGGCAACGGCATTGTCTTGGGGTTGGGCTTGGGATTTTAATACCCTTTTTGGATGGTATCGATAAGCACTTTGGCTCCACTTATTCATACTTGTATTTATATTTATATATTTATATTTATGGGGCGATAACAGTCGACGACACTTGGCCATCAGACAACAATCGTTGGATTTCAATATTTGTTGATGCCTTTTGTAGGGGCCTATATATGTACAATATATACCCAGCAACAGCAGGCAGCAGTCAGGGTTCGTAGGGGTTTTAAGAACTGATATCAGATATCAGTTTATTCCGATTTAGTAAGGTTAAGGTTAAAGTAAGAGATACTTCCAGGTAATATTATTATTCCCCCATTCAACAGGTTAACATATATTGTTATATATATATATTTTAAGTCCGAAAACTAATTATCTATGCAAAGTACTGCAAAAGAAAAACATTTGCGACATTTCCTAGAATCCCGTTTAATACTCCATTCCAAGAAAAGCTCTTGAAGAATGCACTCTGGTAGCTCCTGGAAAAGAAGCCTGAATAGAGAGGCATCAGCCACAAAAAGATGATAAAAAAGTTGGTTCTGTTATAAAAAAAAAAAAAATACACACAAAAGGAAATGAAAAGCGCTCGTGGAAAAAATAGCGAACCAAGTTGAACCAGAGAGGTATTCCGAGGAACTACTTACTAGAAAAGAAAACACCCTAAAATGGCAGGTGGGAAAAGTCCAGAAATGGGGAGAAACTAACAAAACTGCTTAAAAAGTTAAAACCAAAAGATAAACCTTCTTATTAACGATTTACGCTACAAAATTAATTAATTAATTTCATAAGTTACACAAATACAAATTCATAATTAAACACAAGCTGAAGCACAAAAGTAAATATGTAATAAATATTATTTATGACTTGCTTTAAGGCTGACTCCTGTTTCTACTATTTAAATATTAACTTTCTGCAGTATTAAATAAATTAAACTCCAAATGGCATTATTTATATTAAGAGAAATACTTAATTGATGTTGAAACACCCTCAAACCATCGAAGAAATAAATGAAATTCCAAAGTCTAGCTGGTATTTGACACTTGTTTTATAAACTTGAGGCATTTGAGATATTTGGGGCATGTTTGATTTAAATTTCGCTGGACGAGGGGGTCCTAATAATAATCGCCAGAATAATAATCTTAATAATCACAATAATGATAAAAATAATAGGAATAATAATAATCAGCGCTCTCTCCCTTACGGTGTTCATCAGGCATTTCATTTGCAGACAGCCACGCAAAACAAACCTAATTACACTTTACTTTCACTTTCACTTGCCAGCAACAGGAGCCCCCCCTCAATTGGGAGCGCGGAGGGTGGCGGAGAAAAATCGGAGGAAAATCGGGAAATGGTTGGCGGGAGAGACGGTGGGACAGAGACTGGGGACTTTGGCGAGAAAAACTTCAAAAGCTTCTGGTCAAAGCAAAGTTTGTCCGCCTTGGCATATTTTGCGTAATATAAATTTTGCGCGCTGCTCCTGTTTTACTTTATTTTTATTTTTTTTTGCTTCCTCTTTTTTATTATTATTTTGTGTACAATATTCTTGGCCTTTGGCCAATTTGGCAAAGCCAATAAAACCGTTTAAAGCGTTGTCACAGACTCGACTCCCCTCTCCCTCTCCCTCTCTCTTTTGGCCAACTTTGGTTCGCAGACAAACAATAAGGAGACAAAAAAAAAAGTAAAAGAGCTAAGAGACATTTATTGTTCATTTGACAAAACATAATGAACATTTTTATATGCAAATAATGCGGCTGCTCCTCGTATGCTGCTGCGTGTGTTATAAAAGCGTTTTTCAAGCGCTTATTTGTATGTTTTTTATTTAAATAATAAATGGGGCGCCCCTCGCTCTCCCTCTCCTTCTCCCACTCCCAAGTCTTACCGTTCATCGGCGGCGCTCATAAGTAGGCAATGATTTTTGCTTTGTTGCTTCCCGAAAAAAAAGAGAACCCCACGCAACCCCATAGTGATGGGTATGTCGCGATAGTCGCTCTAAGTATATCGAAAATATTGAATACAGAATTTCGATATGTCGATTAAGACTTACAATCGTTTCTCATTGTAAAGTTCTCTATACCAAATCGAATTTATGTTATTCTTACGAATTTGTACTAGCTATAAAATAAGAAAAGGCGAAGAAAAGTACTAATTTTCAATATTTCAATATAAAATCATAAAAATAATTCCATATATCGATATATCCTTTTCAATATATCGATAAAACATTATCGAATTAATGTTATTATTTTATTTACTTATAATAAGATAAGATAAATTCATTTTTTTTAAGAGAATATATATGAATAGCTATAAAATAAGCAAGAAAAGTACTAATTGTCGATATATCGATAAAATATGAGCATATACAATTGTTCTCTTCATCAAGATATCGATAAAGAAAAAATAAATTTAAAAAACGAGAAGAAAAGTATTCATCATAAATATATCGATATGCAACGACTACCGACAATCGTTCTCCTCATCGAGATATCGATAAAACGTTATCAAGTTTAAGTTACTATATTATTTGTTAATTACAAAAAGCTAAAACCCAAGTTATTTTCGAATAAATATAGTTTAATTTCGATATATTTTGTGTGTCATCACTACCACCCCACCTAGTAACCAGCCTTGGAGGAACCCTCCTCCCTTACATCCTACACCCGCCACCCCCCCCGGTAACCACCCGTAATGAGCGTGTCATTTAGCGTAATTTCACTTGATTGTTATGGCATTACAACAATGCCCCAAGTACAATACACACGCACAACAAAAGCAAAACGGCGGGGCGAGTGTAGAAGTTTATCTTATCATCGCAGGCTCTGCCAGCTTTCCGAACGTTCGGAAAATCGGAGGCTGCCTGAGAAATTGGAGGGGTATATATATACATACATATATACATTTATATATGTGCATATATTTGTATATGCATAAATTATGAATGGCCAGGGCATTGTTTGTGTTGATTTTGTGGCTTTTTTTTTAAATCAAGAAAAAATCTAAAAAGAACTTACCTGGCAAAGTGTTGCGGCATTTTCACAAGGTTTACCTGTAATTAAAGAGGAAAAAGTAAAAGAAATCAATTAGTTTTCCATTATAAAATATTCATCTGCTTGAAATCTAGCCAAGTTATAAGAAAATATGTATATAAGCAACTGCAAGTAATGCTAACTATTTATTCCAAAGAATGGTTTCATGGTTTTTAATTTTTAATAAGCTCAAATAAATAAACAAGCTGTATTAAAAAAAATATATTTAAATTATCAAATGATAAGAATTTCATTTTAATATCTATTGTTACAGAAAATAAGCAAAACCATTACCTTCTCTTGTAGTATTAGGACCTCTTATTTATACAAGCAAACAATCACATAAATAAAATCCCACTTTGCATAATAAAATCCAGCTTCTAATTTACTTACTGCCACATTTCATAATATGCTTTCAGGCATAAATTTCTGCAATGCCATTATTTGCAATTTGAATGTATGATTTTAAACAGATATCCATGTTTATTTATCGATTATGATGTGACTAATTTAATTGAGTGTCTGTGTCTGGCTCTTTGTTGTTGATTTTTGCAATTCGTTAATTTACCCTGACCCCGTCGTCGTCGTCGGCCTGCTGCGTCTGCCATGGCCCGCTTTGCCCCGTGCTTTTCCATTGTCACCAAATTAATTGGCCAGCTCCTGCTCGCTCCTGCTTGCTTCTGGCTTTTCTGCATGTCCTCTTGTTGTTCACTTAAGTGAATATTCCAGACACAGCTCTCACTCTCACTCTCACTCTCACACACACACAATGCCACTTTGCTGGCATACACTATCACCGATAGAGCCATCAATGGTATACAAGCAATTTCGTTTAATTAAAACATGCCAATACATTTGCACCACTTCATCCACTGATTATGATGAAGGCGGGAGAGGGGGAAGGAATATGTAATGCCTGCTACATAGATTCTGGGGAAAAACAACAGCAGAGTTAGCCGCCTGACAAAAACTGCAAATTGCACACACAAATTTCAGGCAAGTTAACCCCGAAAACAGGACCAAATCTCAAAGTATCTACAGATAAGTTTCCCAAATACTATTATGCTAAAAATTTAATTAAACCACAATAATCACAGCAAACACACAACCTTTTCATTACCAATTATTACAGCAAATTTTCCACTTATTTTCCACGCTTTTACTCCTTTTATGGACGCAAAAAAAAGCACAAAAACAATACAAAAAAAAAACAAAGAGAAAGAAATGGCAACCTGGCGCCATTACGGCCATTTAATCGAGCGGAAATAAAGTTCTTAAGCCTCATAAACAAGATTTAATGTGACAAAAAGGCAAATCACAGTGCCAAGCGAACGAAACGAAACGAACGAACGAACGAAACGCGAAACGCATTTGACAAAAATGTCAAATGGCATTTGGGGCCCCCCTGAAGGCGACAAACACACAAATTTTCACCCCTCCAAAATAAGACCGACCCTCGCGGGAAAACCTGCTCACCTTTTCCTTTGCCCCTCCCTCCTCCTCCTCCTCCTTCTCCTCCTTTTACTTTCCCTTTCACAAAAAAAAAAAAAAGGTATCAACTATGTCGTGAAATATCGCGGTCTAGTTACAACTTCAAGCGTTTCCTTTTTGGATTATGAAACCGTAAAAAGCGTCGCCCTCTCCCTTCTAATCTTCATTGACTGGATTCCCTTGCACACGTACATGTACACATATACGTACATATGTGTGTGTGTGTGTGTGTGTGTGTATTTGGCAAATACTTAACACATTCACTCGCCCCACTCGCATTTTGGTTTATTTTCCCTTGTAACTTTGCCTAATGAAAACGAGGTATACGCGTTGGAAAAATATAATAAGAATTATAAATAAAATATAAATACAATTAAGAAGGATTAAATCCTTTAATTAGTATTATTATTATTATATATTATATAATATATTATAAAATAGGCATTGCACTAGAATTCCCAAGTACAAAGTCAGCTGAAAACGGTTACGCTAGAATTTCCAAAAACGAATTCGATGGCAAGCAGTTTCAGTATCATTTCCAAGTACGAATTCAGCTACAAGCGGTTGCATTAGGATTCCCAAGTACGAATTCAGTTTCTCACTCTTTTTTACGCTAGAATTCCCAACTACGAATTCAGCTGTAATATATTTGAGAGTTGGAAGGCTGGACATTATTTTGTATTTATATATTCTTTGTAATTGTTATATAGTTCGAATTTAGCCGCAAGCTTTTCCGCAAGAATTCCCAAGTACGAATTGGTTTGAAAAATGTAGCACAAAAATTCCACAGTATGAATTCAGTTTCTCACTCATTTGCGCTAGAATTCCCAAGTACAAATTCAGCTGTAATATACTTGGGAGTTAGACGGCAGGACATTGTTGCGAATTAATATATTCTTTTTAATTGTTGTATACTTCGAGCTTAGCTCCAAATATTGACACAAGAATTCCCAAATATGAATTCGACTGCAAGTTGTAGCACTAGAATTCCCAAGTGCGAATTCAGCTGTAATATATTTGCATCAGCATTGTATCGAACTCTTTTGTAATTTTGTACATTTTGTGTGGAAAGCTCAAGTTTTGCTAAGAATAAAAAAATAAATATATGCATATGTATATACCAAAATTACAAAGTATTATTAAATTTGAATAATTACAAAGTATTATTATATTCGACACGATTCCCTGTCTTTGGCCAACTCCCGCCATCCCCCCGGTGAGTTTCCCAAGTGTTTTGTGGTCGACACCTTTAGCGCTCATCCCAAATATTTGCTCGCTGGCAGTGTCAATAAAGCGGAGAAGAAAGCGGGAAACGGAAGTGAAGAGGGGGAGAGTGCTGGGAAATGGCGGAAACTGTGTGGGGAAAAGGAAAGCTGTGTGAAAGCCGTGTGGAAATTGTGGCAAGATGAATGCCCCGACCGACCGACCGACAGACACGAATGACATGGGTGACGAGGACGATGATGTTGGACATTGGTGTTGCCTGGCAATTAGCGAGATCTGGAATTTAAACTGGAAATTACAGGAAGAGCCACCCATAGCCACCTACTCGGGGCCCAGTGAGAGATCTGATTCCACTGATATCAGCGGCGTTGGCGGCGTCGTCGGCAATTAATCAACGGCAATCAAACGACAACTGCGAAAATTACGCAATTGCCAAACAACAATGCCGACAAGTAGCTATCTAAGTAGTGTCATCAATAAATGTCCCAACGATGTCGGGCACTCCATCAAAAGCCACTATCACATCCACCACCACCACCACCTCCACCGCCACCGCCACCACCAGTAGCTGTAGCCGCCAGAACAAAGGGTCTCTCTCTCCGGTCCGCCCCGCCTTAGATACCATTTAAGACACAAACACAACAAAACACCAAATAGCGAATAAAAAAAGCAAAAAATAAATATAAAATAAGAGAATGCAAAAGGTGTTGTCAATCACGTTGTCAATTGTCAATCGGCTTATCGCAAATGCAATCAAATCGAAGCAAAATCGAAGCAAAATACAAAACTTAAGGCGACCAGAGAGAGAGAGGTCTTATCGGCTAAGGGTAAGCGCCATCGTGCAACGGCGATAAATCAATCAATTCAAATCAAATCAAAACAAATCAAAGTCAATAATGGCTAATAATTATTAAGCTCAAGCTGATTAAATAAGCTGAGAAAATAGATTTTAAAACACATATAGCTAGAGAGTTATACAAATATTAAAAAACAAAATGGAAAAATCTACAGAATTTGTCTTTAGTTTTTTTTTCTAATTTTCGAGAAGCATGATATTATAGTCAAAACTATTGAGTTTAAGTATTTATTATAGAGAAATAGTTAAAGCCCTCAACAAAACCCCAATATATTTTCTTAAAGAAAATAAAATAAAATAAATTAAACAAGAAAAAGGGAATAAAAATAAAATAAATTAAATAATTTAAAATAAATTATACTGAAAGTCATACGTTTAGGTTTTAAATAGTAGACGAAGTGGATAAACCCTTGCGGATAATTAATTACTTATTAAACAAGGTTTTGATACTAAGAGCATAAACTACACGAAACACCCTGTTTTGCATATATGTTTATATGGTAGCTATCAGATATAGTTGGCCGATTTTAATGAAAATTTTAACAAAGTGCACTTATTGTTTAAAAAGAGCATGTGTAATGTAAAAAGTATGTAAAATGTAAAATGCTTTTTTAAAATATGAATTTAGACCGATCTTTTCTATGGCAGCTATGGGATATAGTAGCCCGATTTTGGCCGTTCCTAAATATATACTATAAGATATAAGTCTATCCTGAAAGTTCAAACCCCAATGGCTCAAAAGCTGAGAGACTAGTTAGCATATATAAGACAGACAGACAGACAGACAGACGGACACACGGACATCGCTAGATCGACTCGGCTGGTGATGCTGATCAAAAATAAAAATACCTTATGGGGTCGAAGATAACTCATTCACTGCGTTACAAAAATCATTGCAAAATTATAATACCCTCTGCAAGGGTATAAAAACAGTGTTAGTTAATATCACAACAAGATTCTTTTTTTCCATTTCACAAACTCCCAACTCAAACCCTAATTCAAGCTTAATTCGGCGAAAAATAATCGATACAATCAACACAGTAAGTGGACATGTAACACTACTATTTCCCTTGCAAAATACATTAAAGAGTGCTTGGCATTTCAATTAAGAGCCACCATAATTGGGGATTGTATTCTTAATTGATGCCAAATCAAATGCAAAATATACGAAATCCCAATTGAAAAATTAGAGGGACAATTAACAAGTCAACGATTGATAGGCGGGCGGCGAAAGTTGATCGCATGGCCTGAAAATAAACACATGCTAGGAAGGAAGGGGAAAATGGGAAAATGTATGATGGTGGGGAACAGGAAAGGGGAAAGGAAAAGCGCAAAAAATGAAGACATTTACATGACAACATTGTTGCTCGTCACTGTCTCATTTGTCAGTCAGTCGTGTGTGTTCGTGTGTGAGTTTGTATTTGCATTTGTACCGCTGACAGTGCCTAAGCGGCCATTTTATCATGTCTCCCTTTCAACACACACAACCCTCGCGCACACACACACACATAGAGAGACACCGCCTACACAACACATATGCGGCAGTTTTGATATGACAAATGATTGGTGACACATCGTGACTCACTCTCTTCTATTCTCCCATTTTTTTAGCAATACCCTTTTTTGCTGGGTATGCTAGACTAGGGCAGCAGTCTATTAGACAGCACGAGGCGACTCGATCTAGACGACTAGACGACTCGATCTAGGCGACTCGATTCTAGACTGACTGTTTCGAAGGTCTGTGCTAGGGATGGCAGAAAATTTAAATATATCGATACTTTTTCGATATTTAAGACGGAATTAGATATACATATAAATCGATATTTTAATGTAATAGATAGATATAACTATTATTGTTGGAAATCAACACAAAGAAGTAATAAAATATTTAATTATAAAGATGTTTTAAATATAATCGATAAAAAATGTACAATTTTTTCGATAAAATTGATAGTTTAAGGTAAAAGGCGATATTGGTCATCATTTAAAATTTCGGCTTATCAAAATTTACGATGTTTTCGATATAATATTGAAAGCGATTTCGATATATTATCGAAGAGAAACATCTCGTGATATAGGTTCCCAGTCTGTACATTTGCAGAGGATATTTTAAATTTGCCATGATGTTTGCAACGCAGTGAGAGAGTCATCTCCGACCCCATAAAGTATATATATTCTTGATCAGCATCACCAGCCGAGTCGATCTAGCCAT
>JAEIIU010056549.1:0-12363 GCA_018874675.1 Drosophila baimaii
GTAACAAATTATCTGCAAGGGTATATAAACTTCGGTTCCGCCCGAAGTTAGCTTTTCTTACTTGTTTCAAGGGTAATATCTGGACTTAAACACGAATGTTGGTATTTACAAATCAAAATCAAATAAGACGTATCTTAACGTCATATATTGCCTTTTAAATATATAAGAATAAACTTTCATTATATGCAGGGATGCCACAGAAATTGCTATGCTTATCAAATAACTAAAAATGTATTTAAAAGGAGGGAATAAATTATTATGGGAGTGGATAATTTAGTTGTAAAAAGCATTTTCGAATCCATAATTATTTAAGATAAGTGCTTTTGATAACAAAAGTTGTTAGTGTATGTAAAATTAAATTAAGGAACTCCTTAACTTTTTTACTAATATGACCCCTTTATTACGCATACAAAACATATACTTTTTATGAACTCTAGATATTTAATTTATTTATTGTCTGTATGCGTTTTCCAGTGTACAAAAATTAAACATTTTTCTCTTCACTCTTCGGCCTGTGTTTATTTATTTGTTTAGCCGTATCGAAATCAAGCGGCTTTAATCACAAACTCGAGGGACTTCTCCAAGTAACAAGTGTGTTTGGCAATAGCAACAAAAACAAAAACAACACTCATACATACACACATGGAGCCGGGCTGGGCTGCCTACATGGCACGGATGGTGTTGCTTTAAACCTGAACTCACTCCAAAAATTATGTATGCGGTTAGTCTGCGATATTTGTTGTTATCTCTACGCTGGTGTTTGGTGTTTGCTGTTAGTTGTTGTTGTTGGTTTATGCAAATTACATCACCATCGACGAAGATATCGATATGGCGGAGTACCACCTATCTATCTATGTATGTATGTATGAGCGGCGTTGCACTGAGATTTTCCTCACACTTTTCAATTTGTTGGCGCTTCAATTAAACTTGAAATTGTGTCATGATAAGCAAACAAACAAGAGAGAGAACAGCACTCGATTTATCAGAGGTGGATGATGGAAGAAGAGGAGGAGAAACAACAGTTGGTTGCGTGTTTGCTTTTCTTACACACTTTTCTGATGTTGTTGTTCTTGTTTTCTTCGATGGAAGATGAAGTTTGGTGCTAATTTTGCCATAACCTACATACACATACACATACTTCTTGCTGCAATCACACGCACAGATACACATACACACACGCACATGCGATAAGAAAAAGCTGCGCATTTATTGGGCTTGATGGGAGAGTCACGCAATCGAAGCGAAAGAGAGGAAGAAAAAGAGATACGGGGGGTGGGGGGATGCACTCGCACTTTTCATATATTTACATTTGTCGAATTAACCAGCAATTGCCAATCTCGTTTTTAACTTAGTGTTACGTTCGGTTTCGGAGTCGCAACTGTGCATCGTATTGCACATAATACGGAAAACGCGGCGAAGAAAGAAAAATAATAATAATAATGAAAACTTGTTCAGCCGCGCTCACGTACGCGGCAGTGAATCGTTCAGAATTGAATGCAAAGCTAAAATAAAAGACTCCGAGCTGCGGATCGGAAGAGACATAAAGAGAGAGAGTGAAAGAGAGCACTGAAAAAAGCTTTCTTCAACAAGCCGATGTTTGTATACCCTTATTACCCTTTTATTAAGTCTCTTTAGTGGCAGCCATAATAGATAATGGTTGGAAAAAAGTTGTGACTCGGCTGCTACAGTACAGTTAGCTAGAATTGTATGGTTTAATCCATCCATTTATTCAATCTTCGACTTCGAGTGGGATTTTGAGTAAAAGAAGAAAGATGTCTAGATCCTAGGTGGTTACGCAGTGGGTATTTCAGCTCCCGCGGCTCCTTCTGTTAATTTTCTTGGGAGGTGCTAGCAAGTCGTCCTACACAGTCGTCGCTCGCACATGAGGTCAAGGCTGGTCTAGAATGATTCTTGTGGTGATCATATAATAAAATATAAACCTAAACTGGATGATGCTGAAACATTTAGTCAAACTAAAATACCATCTGGAAGGGTATACAAATAAGAGAGTTGCCCGCCCAGCTGACAGCATTGCCATGCGTGACTATCTGTGCTATGGGAGAGAGAAAGACAAGAAAAAAAGAGACTACAACAAATTGTTTGCCAAAGCCCTCTGCCTCCCTATTGTTGTTTTTGTTGTCCGCACACCCCACCGGAAGTTGTTACGCTGATTCTTGCAAAAATCGTTATCTGGGCGATATCATTTATCTCTCGGGCCTGTTTTATCAGCAACCATAAACAAAGAGCTGACGGGTGAGATCAGTTATTTTCACTATTCCAGCGGTTAATTCCCCTTTTCCAACGTGATTCACCATTTCTAGGTTTTCGCCGAAATCGTTTCCCGTTTAGCTAAACCAATTCGCATATTGATTAAAGAGATTCGATGATACTCACATTTAAATAAATATGAATTTTATGGGCAAAGTTTATAACGCTTTAAAGGCGGCAGAGCGCTCAGCCGAATGTAAAGACAACAAATTTAAATATTTAATTTTAGAACACTCGCGACGAGTCGTTGACGCCGGCGAACCGTGGTCTAAAGTTCCCTTTTGATGGAGAAATTTTCCGATTCCATAGATTAGAATATACCTACAGGGGAACAGTGGTAAAAATTGAGAGCTGGGGTGAATTTAATTAAAACTTAATTACATCTATAGAATATTTTATTTCAAATTTTAAATTTGCAATCAGTTCCTCATGGTTGATAACTAATGAGGGGTGAGTTCCAGTTTCTCAATGAAGAGTCGAATATAGAAACGGACTATTCTAATACCAGGATAGTAAACATTTATAGATATTTATTTATTATACAAAATACATTGTCTTAATGCCATTGTCTTTCATCCAAAACAAATTATCATATCATAAACTTTCTCTGCCTATTTCCAGTTCTTAGAAACATCAAGGTCCTAACCACTTTTGAGCCACTGTGCCGGCCACACCAGCAGGTGGTGATGAGAGCAGCCGAGAGGGAGGTGCGCGAAATGTGTTGTGCGAAAAACGTTGAAAAGTTTATAATTTGAACTTTTTATATAGCAGCTCACAAACACAAGAAATTTCGAATGTATGGGATGGGAATTTATTTTTAGTTTTGGTGGGAA
Source organism: Drosophila baimaii (assembly GCA_018874675.1). Classification (NCBI taxonomy): domain Eukaryota; kingdom Metazoa; phylum Arthropoda; class Insecta; order Diptera; family Drosophilidae; genus Drosophila; species Drosophila baimaii. The sequence goes on from JAEIIU010056549.1 coordinate 3,102, forward strand.
GAGCGTTGAATTGGTCATAAGTATTGCGGAAGGAAAATATTAATGCAGAGCAGCAAAGAAACCAAAACATTGACGTGTTATTTTCGCGGGCGAGGGAATATCTCGAGCAAAATGCTAAAAAAAAAAAAAAAAAGAAATTGGAACAGCGGTAAATGGTCAGTAATTATTACGAAAAAATAACACAAATTAAGCTGGCAAAGGAAAGTAAGTGCTCGGGGGAAAAGAAAACAAAAGGGAAGCCAAGGTGGAACCTCGCCAAATTGCACAATCGACGGGATGAGAGAGTGATGCGGGGAAAATAGCAACAATGCAATGCCATGTGAAGCAACATCGCAGACCTGAGAAAAGCCACACACACAAGACCTAGAAATAGACACGTGGGCGTGGGAAATAATCTATTTATAAGCCCACGCCCGCAGCTTTTTCCCCGTGCAGCATGGAAAAGTGTTGTAAGTGCTACAACAAGAGACTCCATCCAATGCTGCTGATTCATCCGCAGCTGGCGATTCCCCGCTGGCAAAATGATTCGGAACTGTTGTAATATCATCAAATCTATCGGATCCGAAACCCATAGCCAAAGGGGGGGCTTGCCCTCTCGACTTTTTTCACATTTTGGGGTAGCCAAGGGGCGTGGCCTGTGTGCTGCCTGCACTGTATCTGAATATTCGAATCTGTATCTAATCAAAGGCCTTTCCCGCTCTTCGTTTGTTTGTTCGCGGCATAAATAAAAAAATCATTTCAATGTACATTTCGAAATGATCTGTGTAATTTTTGTGGCCGCTGTTAGATTTCTGCGGTTCCGGGACCGAAGAGATACAGGGGGAATGGTGTTCCTTGGGTGGGTCTCTGTGGTCATGTTCGAGGGGGCTTTTCATGTCTAGAGGGGGCATTACATTGACTTTCTAGAGGCTTAGCTACAACACAAATTACACGCCTTGCTTTAGAATAAATTAATGAGTTACAGCATGAAAAAAACATAATTTTTTAGACCCTAAGAACTTAAATAGTGCATTATTATTATTGTCTCAATTAAATTATGCTTCTTAATTTATAAATGTATGTTCTTTCGTTGTAGTCTCATTGTTTACAATGCGAGGTTATCTTAATGCTGTCAAGTTGTAAGAAAATTCTTTGAAAATATAGTATAAATCGGAAGAATGGGTAAATATTTTGTAGAAAAGCTAGCAGTGTGTTTTGCCTGCTCCCGGATAAATATTTACCGGCTATCCAGAAGTCGGGGCGCACTCTGATCTAATATAATCAAGCCATATGTGTAAATCCTCCTTTATACAGTCTACCAACTCTCTCGCCCGTTGTGCGGGTGTAACAAACGGTCGTGTCCGAGTCATGCAGTCATAAAACACCAAAAACTAAATAAGGCAAGTCGAGTTTAATACCGCCCGACGGCGCTCGGTCACATAAAATCTACCCACCATCGATCGAGAAATAAACCTGTAGCCTGTAGAGATCAGACAGACACAGCCGGTGATGATCTCAATGTACGCGCTCGCTGATTTGTGGAATCATCGCAGCAGCAGCAACTAAGCCCGACTTCTCTCCTCGAGTTCAACGCTTCCTTGTGCGATATAAATACATAAATCTAAGCCACTCATGATAGCCATCTCCGCTGTCCATCCAGCACAGCTCGAGCGCTACTGTGCGGCTATGGCACCGAGAAAAATTAACTTGTCAAGGAATTTCAAAGGATTTTAATGGATACTTTACATATTACACTACAAAAATCCCTAGATTAATGCATAAAATGTAAAATGTTTGAATAACCAAAATCACATTAACTTCACACAATATTTTTAGCTGTGCATTAGCCACTCTGTATGCTGCATTCAAAGCAAGTCCGGTGGACAATGGACTTCTTGTAGATGCCACAAAAAAGAAGTCAAGCCTGGATGCTCGCTGACAACAACTTCCACCGTATGTTGCATTGACAATGAAGTTATTAAAGCGCAAAACCACAGCCAACAAGACAACCACCACCTGAGGCCATTTTCTTTTATGGGGTTCGTTTTTGGGCGGAAACATGTGATTAGCTTGCACTCGGTGAAGAAATAAGAAATAAAGTTGGTCGGCGGCCAACATAAATGTGTCGTCAGTCAAGTCCATAAATCCAGCAGATACTAAAGACAATTTTATTAGCGAAAGTAGGAAAGCACCGAAACCCCCGCCCCCACCAGCAACCCAATTCCAAGCGGGGGGTTAAGGGCAGTGTGAGTGATCGCTTGACATGGAGTTGAGTTGCCCAATTTGTAGCAATAGCAAGTACCTCAATAAACTAGTTAACGAGCAGATTTGCCACACATTTCCCAATTAGATAAACCGCAAAAAGACAGACGGGCAACAAACCAGGCACACGAAGATGGGTTTCCCTGTGAGCTAAATAATACATATTAACTTGATATGTTTGTTTAGCCCGATGCTTGGGGGAACGCAACAGGTGTTCACTGTTCTAGTGGGACCTAAGAGCCGCCAGTCACGTAAAGTACTTTATTTTGCCTAGGGCTTGTCGGTTGGATTACCTCCTCAAGCTGATTGCAGCTGTTAGTTAAGCCTGAAACTAATTTAATTTGATTCGAGCAACTTTCCTAGGAGATAAAATTGTGATTTACGTAGATCCTAAAAGTGAATAAGTGTCATAACATTAAGAGTTTATGGATCTTTTGTATAAAAACATCATAGCCGAGGTCACATTAAAAATTTACTAAGCAATTCGAATTAATTTAGCTTTAGATGGTTTAAAATTTTAATGATATGATTAATTTTAAAGCTTAAAGTGCACTAAAGGCAACAAAAGGTAATTTCCAAGCATCTGATGCAAGTATAATTAAATATCACTTCCTATGATAGCTATAAATTGTTGAAGTGTATACATATACAATATATATGTATAACAAAAGCTATGTACACCTCATGCTCCCAGTTTATGAAGTCTTTAAGTTTGGTTCAAAACCTAAACTTTTATTCGTTCGATATATCTTATATCTGTCACTGTTAAACATTTTAAAGCTCTCCATTAGCACCAGCATCTTTCAAAGTGCCCACTTTAACTGTGCCCACTTTTCTTTATTACTTCATCAAATCTTTTGGAAATGCTCCAGGCAGGCACCCCTTTCACCTATTTGAATTTTCAAGCACTGAAAGTACAAAAAAAAAAAGACAAACTGTGGGGTCAACCAGCTACGTCGATGACTTTGTGAGTTTTGCTTGCTCAGCTGAAGTGAAAAATTCGAGGCAGACGCTGCGTCGTCGTTGTCATCGCTGCCAGGCCAGCAGCTGTTTGTCGCTGCTCTGGGGTTTATGGTGACTTGGTCAGTTCGAAATGGGCTTCCGAGTCCAAGACCCTGCCCCAATGATCTTTGACGCTCACGCGCAGATGACAAAGAGAAATACAGCCACGTCTTTTTATAGTTACTGCTCCCCGTTTTGTGTAGGTTTATTTGCTTTAGTAATTATTATAAATAGTTGGGAATTAAAGCCATAAAGCAAAATGAAAGCTGGGCGGCGATGGCGCTTCGCAGTGAAACGGACCGGCAGGCAAGTGGCCAAACGAGACCAATTTCCAAAGCAATTTAAATTAATTGAATGCAATAATCATAAAAACCAAGGAGGAGAGCTCAAAGACAGTGAATATGTAATTGAGAAGTAATTGCTTGTCGCGAAGAAAGGTAATTTTGTTTAATTCACAATTTTGGTAGGCGCCTATCGCCACAATTTAAATGGTAGCGGCATCGTTTGTTAGGTGATAGTGCAATATACATTTTGTTTTAACCACTTTTTCCCATTTCTCTGAGTAGGCAATTTGCAATGAAGAAACGCGGGCCCGAGCCCGCGACATTGAACATGACTCAGGGGTAAAAAAGCATCTCAGAAATGGCAGCACGCAAATCGAAGCTAAAGAGCTGAGTTGGCAAATTAAATAAACAATGCGAGATTCGAAGAAGCGGTGTTTGGTAGGTAACGACGAGGAAACAATGCAAAAATCATATAAATTATTATAATACATATCTCCTGGCTGTGGCCTGCCTGCCTGCCTCAGAGCCAGTTTCAGACAAAAGACTCTCCGACTGACGCATCATCGCTCGCCTCTAATTAATGGAAATAGATACAGATACGGATAGAGACACTGAATGAGAAAAAAGGCAACTCTCAGTCTCAGTCTCAGTCAAGCTGCTGCGCCTCATTGAAGACCTTCGCTCTTCGTCTTGGCTTTACTCGGAAATCGAATCGAATTGAATCCAATTCATATTCCAGTACACAGATCCATCTGTTGGTGCGTAACACGCGCCAGCATTTAGCTCTCTCGTCGATCTGGGGCTTTGAGCAATGCGAAGTACAGCGATATCGTGCTAAGGTTAAATTTAGTGGCGAGCTGCAAATTAATTCGATCGGAAAGCATGCCGGAGCAAGGCTGCTAATGAGCCAAGACCACTGGAAATATGATTGTTGTCATAATCATCAGGTTGCAATGCCAAATTCTTTAGAATTTCAAGGGAACAGGCAGAATCTCGCGGTGAAGTAAATCAAGCTAAGCACACACGAAGCTATAAAAGAGCTACACAAGCACAAAGTCTCTTTAAATGACATCATTTTTCGGTTGTTAAGTAGTTTGGATACTCGAAATTAGAAGCTGCTTATTGCGGCTCTTTGGGAATTTTAAAAAGCTTAGACTACGCATAAGTAAGCTATCAATATTATTAGATCCGTTTTTCATAAATCTTTTTTGGACTAGATATACTCGCGTTGGGATCCCCGGAAATTCCCCCCAATAAATTCATTAAATCAAATACCAAAACAAGTTCATTACCCCCACTGTTTCGTATGTTTTGTACGGCCTAATGAGCTCCACCGCAACGAAGACTTAACCCAATTAATAAATTATTTTTGTAAGAGTTCGAGACACGTGTAAGCGATAACGCTCATCATTCGATAGGCCCTAGGCTTTCCCACACAATCCCCGCAGAGAAAGCATTAACCCTGCAACATGGAGATGGACACGGGATATGATTATGGTGATGCCTGTCTGCGGCTTAGTGGATGCAATCTCTCCAAAACTCTTGAGCGGACAACAAGTGCTGCTCATTAGGGGAACCGCAAACAAGGCGAACCGGTTAATTTAAATACCCAGAGACGGAGACAGAGACGTAGACGTAGACGGAGACCAAGTCAAAACTGAAGCTAAGCAGACGCAATGATTGATTCACCATGCACAGTTAGTAAATTAAACGAAATGAAGTTTACAAGAGAGGATTTCCACCGCTGGATCGGATCGTATCGGATCGGATAGGCGGGATGCACAGTTTCAATGACGCTGCTGCTGACAGGCAACAATTTTTATGTGCGCTTCAAGTGCATCCGGACATTCATTCATTTATCTTCATGGGCCACATGAAAAGAAGCCACAAACGGGGTAAAAGCAACACAAAATCGCCTCAATGGTCAAAAATACCCGTTTTGGTAATTAATGAAAAATCATTAGCCGCAAAATGCGCAGCCAAGTAAATGGAGCGGCATGAATTGCCGTTGGATTAGCTGAAAGCTAAAAATAATCGACGCTACCACATCAAATTAAGCCCAAAAAGGTAATGCATTTGCGATATGGCGGAATCGACTCGTATGTTTGCTTTTCACTTAAGAAAAGCCTACGCTTCACTCGACTCGCAAAGAGGTTGGAAATTCCTTATTGTATTCGCTGCTGGCTGGTTGCTTCCATTGTTCACAATTAATTTCCACTCTGCCTCACAGTCCCAATCCCAATCGATCTGTTCCATGTACGTTTTGATATAGAAATGTGAATTGATTGAATGAAGGTGTGTGTGGTGTGCACTGCGACCTAGTTAGCTTTGATGGGGTGACTTTTCAGCTGAGCTGGAACTCATCATTGAGTGATTTTTCCAATACTGACATTTAATGTATCTTATTTGCTTAGGTTTTTGATTATAATTTTATGATTATGTATATAATTACAAGTACATATAGTAGATAACCTATTTATTATGCTAAGAGCTAGCTCTTCAAGCCAAATAATCGACAATTACTCGTCTATTGCCCTCGTCCGCTCAGTTTTTCGCTGCTCCAATCAATTTCATGTGCCATGGGCGCAGTTTGTTTAATTAACCAAGGCCTGCAATTTCCACAATGGCTCTGGGCGCTTTCATTCCGCCAGTTTTACGTTGCCGTCGAGTGTGACTTCTCAAGCGTGTGACCGGAGGTGAAATTTTTATATTTGATTTTTGGCATTAGACCCGCAAACCACTGCCACAAAATGCCCAACTAAAAGAGTTGCCTGGCTGACTGGCTGGCGATGGCGATAAATGTGCACAGATACGTTGCAGACCGCGTCGCGTCGTCTGGCCGCTTTAAATGGACAACTGGGAGTGGGTCACAGCTGCAGCTGTGGAGCTCCAGTGCAGTGGTGCAGCCTGCGGCGCACCGAGGCAAACGGAGCGATTATAGGGACCCAGAGACTTGGGAATAAGCCTTCCACAAAACCAGTTAGCTTCTTCGTCTCTCCAGCCAGACTCCGCATCGCTTTGCGGCAATTTCGTTTCGTTCTTTCGAAGCGTAAATATTTCAATTTATTTATTGGACATGCGTCTCCAGCATCGTATCAGTTTTCGAACACTTTCTTTATATTCCGACCGCCCCCGACGCTCTGCGTTCCCCGATCCGACGGCAGATGTATCTACATGTGTCATGCCTTGACCAGAAACCCCAATATCTTGGCCTCAGACTTGGACTTGGATTGGGAAGCCAGCAGCACGCAAACCTGAAATGTGTGTCAATGGCCTTTGGGCGCCCTTCTTTTCATTTTTTTCGGGGGCGGGGTAGACAGACTGGGGCGTATCCCGGTGCGGATTTTCACTAAAATGAAAACTAAGAGTGAAAACGGTTTGGGTTTCTGTATTTCTCCTTTTTTTTTTTTTTAATAGTGAATTTTTTTTTTTGCTGCAAACAAAGCAAAAGAGGTGTGTACGCTGATTCCAACTGCAGGCCATGCATGACCCGCGCGTATTTGTGTCCCATCCTCCGGTTGTCTGATTGTCATGCTAAATGGGTGAGGTGAAACTACGACTGCGATTTCGGACGGCTGGGAGCATTGGCCAACTCCCCTAAAGAGCATTGCCTGCTCTTTCAGCTTTTTCTTCTCTTACTGTCAACTGTCAAACGAAATTTACACGTTTTCCTTCCAGCTGCACCTCACGAAACTATACGACAAGCGGGCCAAATAGTCGGGGCCTCGACTTCGACGTCGAGACTCAGACAAAGAAATGGGGAGTGCGTGAGGCTCTTTTAATGGATTGATTGTTTGGTGAAGTTAGCATGTTAATTGCCTTTATGGCGGCGATAGACGACAAAGCACACTTAAAAGTCAAAAGTCCATTACGGAGTTCAGGTCTGTTTTCCTTTTTTTATCAGTCGTGTTTCCAACGCATCTTAACATGACCAGCATGACTCTCACTCTGGGAAAAGCAGCGGGAAAAGAAACAAACTTTTTTTGAGACTAAACAGAAAACTAAATTACTTAATGCCATCATATTACCAGAAGTAACACTTCTGCATTTGGTGTCAATTGATTTCTGCAATTAGTATAATTGTTCTCAGCTGCCCACATATTTTGTGAAGTAAAATAGACATTTATCTCATAGTGCAAAGGTACACGATATCCCTTTTTCGTTATTAAACGTAGAGTCAAAAGGTTAAGTAAGCCCAGGCTCTAGGAACGGAAATGATCGAGGTTGCAGAAACAATTCAATTAGGCGCCTGCCTGCTCCTCTTGCACATCTGAACGATCGGGGCCCAATCCGAGTTCGCCGCCTGGCTCCTACCTGATAGCCCGTCTGGCTGATGCGAATTGAAAACAAAACAAACAGAGCTTAGACTCTCAGCTCACAACAATGCGGTCTTTGGACGCGCAGGCGCGCAGCAGGGGCGCTTAATATGCAGCCAGCGTAGCAGCCGAGCAACCTGGTGGGGATCCGAGGGAGTTAGAGACCCCTTCATACATACACACATATACACAGCAGTATGGCAAGCAGCAGCTGCTGTCTTTCGTTCTTGCTGTTGCCGCTCCGGCTGTCGCTCAACTGATCAACTGGTTTAACAATAAAAACAAAGCTCAGGCGGCGTTGGCGTTACTTTAACGTTTAACAGAAACGAAAAAGTTGCCGTCTTTTTTGTTGCTTCTCTCACACGCTGCCATCGATTGTCGGGGCTTGGCTTTCTTTAAGGAAAATAATGAAAAAAAAAAAAAAAAACAACACAAACACACATAAAAGCTATAAAAAATGGTAATTTGTACGCTTTTGCCTTTTTTCTTCGCTTCTTGCTCAGTCGTACGTCTCACACGCGCTTCTAATGTCTGGATACGACACATAATCTCGTACAACATCCAAGCCAACGGAAGATGATGATGATGGCATATAAAAGCACACGAGTTTTTCAATTGACTTGGAAAGTGGCAGGCGGCAAACAGCATGCAGCAAAAATGGGGCGGACACCAGCGAAAAGTGGGCGTGTTGGGCAGCAACAATGGCCCACTGTTTTTTAGCTTTCGGCTTTGCCACACTTTTGATGAATTAGCCGTTTTTTTTCCATCGAGTGTCGGGCTTGGAAAATTGAGTTGCAGCTGCACTTGATGGAAAACGCTGGAGAGCGGAGGGGACCGAGGAAGTTCATTGAGCCGGATCATACCCAGCTGAGACTCATTAAAACACCACTTGAACCACGCTTCGTGTTATACCGCCTCTAAGTGAGGGTCAATAAGTGGAGTTGTTGGCTGATTTTCGACTCGAACCCAATTGATGCCTGTGTGCGCAATGCAATTGGTGAGAAGTGGGAGAGAGTGCTTGATTGATGGGACTTGTAGAGCTGGGTAATTGATTTAATTAACAAACAGAAAAATCACAAAAAGTTTACTTCCCATACCGGGAATCGAACCCGGGCCTTCTGGGTGAAAGCCAGATATCCTAGCCACTAGACCATATGGGATACGTCTTGTTTTCCCTTATCTTATATAATGATGCTGGCCTCCTTCTGCTGTGAAAAGTGAATGGATTTCCAGAGTATCCTTGCGCCTTGCATGGTTTAAAAAGAAATTAAATATAGGAAATGTCCACAGGCGATGTGTACTTCGTTCTAAGGAGCGAAGTCAGAACACATTTTAGCCGGTCCGTTTCTCAAGTCCCATATTGTCTAGTGGTTAGGATATCCGGCTCTCACCCGGAAGGCCCGGGTTCGATTCCCGGTA